>MDKJ01227998.1:0-39984 GCA_005239525.1 Nicotiana knightiana
CCCCCCCCCCCTCCTTAGATTTCCAACCCCTTATTTGTGAACTTTACCCCAAGCCACTTCCTCTTACTAGATTATGGACATTAATGATCATGCATTCAAGGTATAAACTTATATTTTCAAGAATCAATTCATGAGTGTCCCCCTTTTGTTTAAAACCAGAAAACTAATGAAAAGGGTTTGGGGGTTCTTACCTGTTAGAATGAAGAAGAAGATGATTACTCGAAATTTCCAGTCCTGAGTGACTTTGAAAATCCAATTGATAAAGATGAAACTTTATCTCTCAAGAACCCTCTTTCCCCTCTCTCTAATTTCTTTCAGAAAATGGTTAAAAATGAAGGGGAGGGGTGTTTTAATGAACTGGGGTCGAGTTTTTAAAATTAGAAAAATAGGGCCCGACACAAGAATGCGGTTAGGAATACGATCGCATTCCTGACATGCGGTTCGCAGATCTGACCGCACAATGGACCTCAAGATGGGCCAAAAATCCAGAACACACTGCCCAGGTATGCGACCAATTGTGCGGTCCGCATACACGTTATGCGATCGCATACTGGACCGCATAGTTGACTTCAAATGGGGCAGTAATCTGCCCAGGTATGCGACCATTATGCGGTCCGCATACACGCTGTGCGATTTCATAGTGCGTCACATAACACCTAATTTCTGGAAAATTATATTCTTTAGGTCTCGGGGTACTTTTTACTCAATTCAGGTCTGTTTCAAAGATTCCCACAATAAAACAACTCGGGGACTTGTTCGGCAATTTTTTTAAACAAGAAAATTTTTACGGGCCTTTACATCCTCCCCCCTTAAAAATCATTCATCCTCGAATGAGGGTTTTGGAAATCATTTCGTTTTGAAAGCAAGATATGCAACTTCCAGATTTTCACAAACTCCGATTTTTCAGAAAAATTTCGCCAGAGTTCCCTTTGTAATTAGACCTATCTACCTGCCAGAGAGCCCCCGAAACACATTTCCAAGCACCATTACACAGTTTTGATCACCTGATAACTCACACACCACATTGTTACTCCAACAATTTGCAGACATTCAATCATTTTGTCAACTACATATAGTTCTTTCCTCTTATATCACAAATTTTCTCATGGTTCACATTTTTGTATATAACTTGGTCGTTTTAATGAGTCCCATACAACCCGATCACCTCAATATACTATATTCATTTCAATTAATTACTACCAACCTATTCTACCATTTATCACTTTCCTAGCACATATGTTTCACAAAATGTTCATTTACCTCAAGGGTTGCACACTACCCCAAATAGAACCACGAGTTCGGTTTTAGCACACATTGGGAAATTACAGCAATAAGGTAATTAGGGGAAGATGGGGTGCTTTTGCACAGAACCGAACGTAAAGTATAATTTTCTTAGAGGAGAGGGTTCTGACATCACTACTAGACTTATTCAAATAAGTGGGGATATCTTTCTTTCATCTCATTTTCCGCATCCCATGTGGCTTCCTTAACGTGCTGACTTCGCCACAATACTTTAACTGAAGCATTTTCTTTGTTCCTCAATCTACGAACTTGTCTATCAAGAATAGCAATCGGAACCTCCTTATATGATAATTCTTCATTAACCTCAATGGTGTCAACTGGTACGATGGCTGATGGATCTCCAACCACTTTCTTCATCATGGACACGTGGAACACCGGGTGCACTAATGACAATTCAGGGGGTAATTCCAACCTATAAGCCATTTTTCCTATCCTTTGAGCAATCCGATATGGCCCGACATACCTTGGGCTCAGTTTCCCTTTCTTCCCAAACCGCATCACTCCCTTCATGGGATATACCTTCAAGAATACCCAATCATCAACTTGGAATTCCAATTCTCTTCGACGAACGTCCGCATAGGATTTTTGACGGCTCTGAGCGGTTTTCATCCTCTCCCGAATGACTCTGACTTTTTCAAATGCATGCTGCACAAGATCTGGCCCTAACAATTCTGCTTCACCAACCTCGAACCACCCAATCGGAGATATACACCTCCTTCCGTACAATTCTTCAAATGGGGCCATCTGAATACTAGCGTGAAAGCTATTGTTGTAAGCAAATTCGATAAGCGGTAAATGATCCTCCCAACTACCCTTGAAGTCCAATACACAAGCCTGCAACATATCTTCAAGCGTCTGAATAGTTCGCTCTGCCTGACAATCAGTTTGTGGGTGGAAAGCTGTGGTGAGATTTACCTGAGTACCCAAACCTTGCTGAAATTTCCTCAAAAAATTAGCTGTGAACTGGGCTCCTCGGTCTGAAATAATAGAAATCGGAGTACCATGAAGCCAAGCTATTTCCTTGGTATACAACTGAGCGTGCTGTTCTGCAGTATCAGTGGACTTGACCGGCAAGAAGTGAGTTGATTTTGTGAGTCGATCCAGTATCACCCAAATTGAGTCGAACTTACGCTGAGTGCGAGGTAACCCTACCACTAAATCCATGTTGATCATTTCCCATTTCCACATTGGAATTTCCATAAGCAGAGTTAACCCACCAGGCCTCTGATGCTCGGCCTTCACCTGCTGACAATTCGGACATTTAGATACAAAGTCCGCCACACCTCTTATCATACCGCTCCACCAATAAATTTCCCGGAGATCTTGATACATTTTTGTAGAACCTTGGTGTACGGAATAGCTGGAATATTGAGCTTCCGCCATCACCCTCTCCTAAATATTATCCACATCAGGAACACATAATCTTCCCTAGCACCGCAAAACACCATCATCGCTCCCGAGCAAAAATTCCAATATCTTGCTATTCAAAACTGCCTCCTTCAACTGCGCCAATTCTGGATCCGTAAACTGCTTCTCCTTGACTTCCGCTACAAGTGATGATTCTGCCTCATTATGCACCATGAATTTCCCCTCGTCTGAGGTCGAGAGACAGACCCCCAGACTAGCCAACTGACAACCTCCCGAGCCAACGGCCTCTGATCTTCCTCCAAATGAGCTAGACTACCCATAGACTTCCGAATGAGAGCGCCAACCACTACATTTGGTTTCCCTGGATGGTACAAAATGTTCATATCATAATACTTAAGCAATTCTAACCATCGTCGTGGACTTAAGTTTAAATCCTTCTACCTGAACAAATATTGGAGACTCTTGTGGTTTGAGAACACGTCCACATGGACCCCATACAAATAATGCCGCCAGATTTTTAATGCAAACACAACTGCCGCGAGCTCTAAATCATGCGTCGGATAGTTCTTCTCGTGATTCTTGAGTTTCCTGGAAGCATAAGCTATAACCTTCCCGTGTTGCATCAACACACATCCCAAACCAACCCTTGAAGCATCACAATAAACCACAAGTTCCTCCATGCCTTCTGGCAAAGTTAACACCGGTGCTGAAGTCAATCTTGATTTCAATTCCTGAAAGCTCTTCTCACAAGCATCGGACCATTGGAACTTAGTTGCCTTCTGCGTCAATTTAGTAAATAGGGAGGCGAGGGTAAAGAACCCCTCCACAACCTCTGATAATACCCGGCTAGACCCAAGAAACTATGAATCTCTGTCGGGGTCGTCGGTCTAGGCCAATCCTTCACCGCTGTGATCTTTTAGGGGTCAACCTTAATCCCTTCTCTGGAGACAACATGACCCAAAAATGTGACTGACTCCAACCAAAATTCACATTTTGAAAAATTGGCATACAGTTGGTGCTGATGAAGAGTCTGCAGAACTGCCCTGAGGTGATTAGCATAATCCTCCCGACTGCGCGAGTAGACAAGGATGTCATCAATAAAAATAATCAGGAAGGAGTCCAGAAATGGTTTGAAAACCCGATTCATAAGATCCATGAAAGCCGCTGGAGCATTGGTCAGTCCAAAGGACATTACCAAGAATTCAAAATGGCCATAACGAGTTTTGAAGGCGGTCTTAGGAATATCCTGCTCTCTGATCTTCAACTGGTGATATCCCGGCCGTAAATCAATTTTGGAGAAGAACCTCACACCCTGCAATTGGTCGAACAAATCATCTATCCGAGGCAGTGGATACTTGTTTTTGACAGTGACTTTGTTGAGCTGCCAATAATCATTACACATCCGAAGCGACCCATCCTTCTTCCTGACGAAAAGAACCAGAGCGCCCCACCGCGACACACTCGACCGAATGAACCCCTTCTCTAATAAGTCTTTTAACTGCTCCTTTAACTCCCTCAACTCTACTGGCGCCATTCTGTTCGGTGGAATAGATATTTGTTGCGTATCTGGAAATACATCGATCCCGAAATCAATCTCTCTATCTGGAAGAATCCCTGGAAGCTCTTCCAGAAACACTTCAAGAAACTCATTCACGACTGGAACGGACTCGGGGGCAGATACTTCTGAGGTGGTGTCCGCAACCCGGACCAAGTGATAAATACACCCCTTTTTAATCATCTTTGAGGCCTTAAGGTAGGAAATAAACCTACCTTTGGGCACCACACCATTCCCTTTCCACTCAATAACTGACTCGTTAGGAAATTGTAGTCTCATAATTCTTGTTCGGCAGTCGAGTTTAGCAAAGCACGAGTAAAGCCAATCCATCCCCATGATAACATCGAAATCTACCATCTCAAGTTTGATAAGATCGGCCGTGGTATCTCGACCACACACCGTGACAATATAATTCCTATAGACTCGTGTGGCTGTAATAGAATCACCAACCGGAGTCGACACAGAGAACGACTCATGAAGTTGTTCGGGTTCTATCCCAAAACTTGAAGCAATAAATGGGGTAACATAGGACAAGAAGGACCCCGGATCAATAAGAGCATAACAATCAAGGGCTTGGACAGTCAGAATACCTGTAACAACATCTGGGAAACCTCCGCACTCTGGCGACCACTCAAAGCATAGAACCGGCTGGGTCCACCTCTACCACGAGCCCCACCTCTAACCGCACCACGCCCCTGCTGAAGCTGGAGGATGTACTGAAGATGCGGCGACTGAAGAACCGGACGGCTGAGCAAAACCACTACCCATGCCCTAATTGGGCGCACGGCAGTTCCGCTGAATATGACCTCTTACCCCACACCCATAGCATATGGGGAAATCCAGGTAACAAGACTTGGTATGAAACCTCCCACACTTAGGGCACAGAGCCCTCCTCTGCTGTTGGAACCTTCTTCGTGGACGACCGGACTGATGGGGTCTCCTGCTACCTGATCTTGGCCCCCAGTGATTGCTCTACTGATAACGGGGCACTAACGGCGACACACTGGATGAGGACTGAGCATAAGAATGGGATGGCCTTGATGGCCCTCTCCCCTGAACTGGCCTCTCTCCTCCAACTGAACTCCCTCAGTGGCCCGGCTAATACTTTCCCTCTCCGACCTTATCTTCAATTTTCTAGCCTCAGTGGCCTAGGCGAATCCCACTATCTTACAATAATTCATGTCTGAGTGCAAGGCAGCTATAGCTGCTTCGTTCATAACCAAAGGACTGAGGCCTTGAAGAAACCGTCGAACTATGGCATCCATAGTCGATACCAACTGAGGAGCGTACTTGGACAACCTCACGAACTCCATGCGGTACTCCCACACACTCATATTACCCTGCTTGAGAACCTCAAACTCCGTAGCACGGGCTGCTATAGTCTCGGCAGGCAATAAGTGATCTGTAAAAGCATTAACAAACTTATCCCATCTCGCCGGAGGACTTCCCTCCCCACGGGAATCCTCCCACATCTCGAACCAGGAATACGCTACTCCCCTCAGCCTGTAAGATGCTAACACAACCCCTTCTGTATCTGTAGCCTTCATAACCCGAAGCGTCTTGTACATTTCATCTAGAAAGTCCTGCGGATCGGCCTCTAGATCAATACCTGAGAACTCTGGAGGGGCCAACCGCAAAAATTGGTTGACTCTGGAACCGGCGGAATCTCCCTGTTTGCTAGAGGATGCAGGGGAAACATGAGATCTTTGAGCCTGAGCGCCCACTAACTTGGTCAACATATGAATAGCTCCCCTGAGGTCCCAACCGGGACCTAGAGCTGGAACCAAGGAAGGATCAGGAATATCGGCGGGAGGGGTTGTAGCACCCTCCGCCGCAGTAGGAATAGGAACACTCTGATCTGGAACAGATAGGCCAGATGGATTCAAGTTTGGGGATTCGCTCTCACCTGCACCATCAGGTACATAATTTATGGCCACACTTGGGGAAGCATTGGCCTCTATGTCGAGTCGAGCTCTCTTTCTTGGTGCCATCACTGAAAATTTTGGAATAGAGAACGAGTTAGGAAAGAATATTCTCAACTTATAGATGTGGTCGACAACACACCGATAAGAAGGGCTCGACTAGACACGACTCCGAGACATCCTAGGACACTTTTAAAACCTTAGGCTCTCATACCAAGTTTGTCACGCCCAAAAATCGAGGGACGCGACTGGCACTCGACTGGGTGACCCCAGTCGATCGAACCAGATTTTCCTTCCCCCCCCCCCAACGAATTTCCCCGTGTTTTTAACATACATTATTTATGTTAACCGGTGAGATAGGCTTAAAAGTGCATGATTACCACAATAAGTCCAATTTTCCCTCATGTTACATTATTGTACTAGATTTCCCAATTCATACATATTAGATACAACACTTCGCGATACGGACCACGATTACGAACACATACAACCACTGCCCACAATATATATATATACACCCACATAGTGTCTACGGAGCCTCTAAGAGTACTAGGAGTTTATACAATACTTGCTGGCAACAAGGCCCCGGTTATACCTTACAATACATAATATACTCAAAAAGGATAAGGCATGAACTACACATGGCCCCGAGAGGAAGTGGGGTTCACCAGTACAGCTGAAAAGGATGAGGAGAAGGCACCACTAACGGCGAGCTGAGCAACCAGCTATGGACCCACCTACATCCATATAAAAGATGTTGCGGCCCCGACAAAAGAGACGTTAGTACTGTGGAATAGTACTAGCATGTATAAAAATACTTTATCCCAAGTACAATCAAACAATACACAATTAAGGAACAGCAATAGAACCAATTAATCAATGCACGTGGAGGGAAACAACCAAAATCAAACAAGTTTCACAATCTCTCCTTTTTCCCTTTCAAAATCATCATATTCAAGAGCTCATATATTTTCATTTCAGTAGTGATATCAATCACATTCCATCCTTATTACCTCGGCAACCCTTATTACCTCGGCCACCCTTATCACCACAACCCATCAACCTTATTACTTCGTGTTGCAGCGCGCAACCCAACCCCGCCTGACAATTTAAACTCACAACAACAATCACAACCAATTTCATCACAAGAATCATCATTTCAAGGAATACAAGTTCATATCAACAACTTAATTATTTGGGCCCAAGGCACCATAACTCTTATCAAGTAGTAATTTCATGAACACGGTGTTGCCATAATCGCCCAATTCAGTTACATCATTTCACAATACTCTTTTTCATTACTCTCCACGTACGGCTTTTAACTATTTTACACATTCCCACAGTTGAGCACATTATCAATCTTTCGTTCATTACACATCAAACACCTTTCACAACCTCATACAACACGGTAGCATGACAATCAACTAGGAAAAATCAGAAAATAGAATCTCACGTCTCAACACATTTGAACAATCAATTCACATACTTCCAAACAAGGTACACATACCAAATACTAGAACCCAACAAAAAGGATTCTACAAGGGTTAAAGTTAGCCATACATACCTGGGGTCGGAATTCCTTTTTAACTTTTACTCACAAATCACCGGGCCGACTAGTACCGTCAATCTAGTTCACAATTAAACATATCCAACTCAGCATTGGAAATCATGCATACAATTTGAACTCTTTTTAAGCATTTTATCAAATGCTATGTGACCCCCCCCCCCTTAGATTGCCAACCCCTTATTTGTGAACTTTACCCCAACCCGCTTCCTCTTACTAGATTATGGACATTAATGATCATGCATGCAAGGTATAAACTTATA
Organism: Nicotiana knightiana; assembly: GCA_005239525.1. Taxonomy (NCBI): domain Eukaryota; kingdom Viridiplantae; phylum Streptophyta; class Magnoliopsida; order Solanales; family Solanaceae; genus Nicotiana; species Nicotiana knightiana. Next base: position 7,975 of record MDKJ01227998.1, read on the forward strand.
TTTTCAAGAATCAATTCATGAGAGTCCCCCTTTTGTTTAAAACCAGAAAACAAATGAAAGGGGTTTGGGGGTTCTTACCTGTTAGAATGAAGAAGAAGATGATTACTCAAAATTTCCAGGCCTAAGTGACTTTATAAATTCTAATTGATAAAGATGAAGCTTTCTCTCTCAAGATCCCTTTCTCCCCTCTCTCTAATTTTGTTCAGAAAATGGTTAAAAATGAAAGAGAGGGGTCTTTTAATGAACTGGGGTCGGGTTTTGAAAATTAGAAAAATAGGGCCCGATACAAGAATGCGGTCAGGAATGCGATCGCATTCCTGACATGCGGTTGGCAGATCTGACCGCACAATGGCCCTCAAGATGGGCCAAAAATCCAGAATACACTGCCCAGGTATGCGACCAATTGTGCGGAGCATACACGTTATGCGGTCGCATACTGGACCGCATAGTTGACTTCAAATGGGGCAGTAATCTGCCGAGGTATGAGACCATTATGCGGTCCACATACACGCTGTGCGATCGAATAGTGCGTCGCATAACACCTACTTTCTGGAAAAATTATATTCTTTAGCTCTCGGGGTACGTTTTACTCAATTCAGGTATGTTTCAAAGATTCCCAGAATAAAACAACTCGGGGACTTGTTCGGCATTATTTTTAAACAAGAAAATTTTTACGGGTCCTTACATTTTCTCTCAACCTCATAGACCAAATCAGTTACCAAACCTTGCACAAATTAGTACAAGGTCATAAATTGATCAAAATTTCATCTCCTTTGCCTTCTGAATCAAAAAATCCCGCTTTTATTTCCCCTTTTGTTCACTAAATCCGAGTCATCCAATTCTAATCCCTTAATATTGAAACACCATTCCGCCTTTTCTTTCAAATCCAATGAGTAGAGTTAAGTCCCTTTCTTCCTAGGCTATGAAGTTAGAGACCATATTTCCATTCTCGTTGATGGAAATTCAAAACCCCAAATCCAATAATGTAACGACCCGATCGGTCATTTTGAGCTCTAATGCGTTGTTCAACAGTTTGAGGTCGTGAGCAGCTTCATTTCAGGTATTATGACCCGTGGGTGTGGTCGGAATTGAACTTCGGGAAGTTTAGAGTTGATTTGAAAAGAAAATTCTCATTTCAGAAGCCTTAAGTTGGAGAAATGGACTAAGATTGGAATTTTGAGTAAACGACCTCCGAATAAGGATTTGAAGGTTCTTGCAGGTTCGTATGATGATTTCGTACTTGGGAGTATGTCCGGATGGGGTTTTGGATTACCCGGGAGCATTTCAGAGTATATTGTGGAAGTCAGTATTTTGAAAAAATTTTCCTAAGTTTGTAATTGAACGACTAAGGAAAATTAGAGTTTATTTTCTTAATCATCTATAAAGGGAGTTGATTTCCTTCGCGGGCAATTGTATTTCCGGATAAGGTTGTATTATTAAACATTATAAAAACTTGGCAAGTGAATTTCGAAAAAGGGATTTAAATACTATTTTGTGGTTTTTAAAAGAGAAATCTATCATTACTTGGGTACCTGTTTTCTTGACGTATTCGGGGTGGACTATTGATTGTGCACGACTGCATGTGACCGCTTCGCAATTTACATTCCGCAAGCGGAGTGTTATTCCCTCCACTCTCATGGGAGTGGGCCGTATGCCACAGCGGATTTAAAATGCACTTATGGTTCGGGCCATTCGACCCTCGGCAGTGCATAGACATGATTATTTTATTGAGAGGTGCACTTATGGTTCGGGCCATTCGACCCTCGGCAGTGCATAGACATGATTATTTTATTGAGAGGTGCACTTATGGTTCGGGCAATTCGACCCTCGGCAGTGCATAGACATGATTATTTTATTGAGAGGTGCACTTATGGCTCGGGCCGTTCGACCTTCGGCACTGCATAGACATGATTATTTTATTGAGAGGTGCAATTATGGTACGGGCCGTTCGATCCTCGGCAGTGCACAAAGTTGATTATTATGACGGCTCAGGCTGATTGTCCTTATCCCGTATGTGCATGCTAAATTGTTAAACGTTTTTCATGGATTTTTTAAAGTGATAAGATATTTGGGGGAAAACAAAGAGGAAATTATTTATTTAAAATGTTTGGGGGAAAATGAGGAGGTGGTAACTGTTTCTTTACTTCCAGTATTACTTGGATTTCAGTGCCTTATACATATTGCTTCTTTACTACCTTTACATGCCTACCGTGTTCATCATATGATGTTAAATTAATTTGTTGGACCTTAGTGAGTGTCTAAGTCAACCTCTCGTCACTACCTCTCTGAGGTTAGGCAGGCGACGTACTGAGAACACGTTATTTTTGTACTCATGCTACACTTGCTGTGCATTTTTATTGCACAGGTAGTTTCATAGTGACATGGCTGGTTTGGAGACTTAGGCGAGCTGCACCATCCGGAGGCGATCCGCAGCTGACAGAGTCTCCCTCATACTGTATTTATTTTTATTTAAATTCCTTGTCCAACTTGTATTTAGGACAATCTTTGTGTTGATTGTATAAATTCTTAGAGATTGCCCATGTACTTATGACATCGGGTTCTGGGATGTGTTTGGGATATATTTGCTAAAATGGAATATTTAAACCATCGTATTTTCTTACTGGATTTTGTTTAGTTATTTTGTAATAAGTCAAAGATAATGATTTCAAAAATATTTTGTACTTATGACATCGGGTTCTGGGATGTGTCCGGGGCCATCACCACTTTAGTAGGTTTTGGGTCGTGACAACATGGTATAAGAGCGCTAGGTTCCCTTAGGTCTCACGAGTCATGAGCAAGTCTAGTAGAGTCTTGCGGATCGGTACGGAGACGTCTGTACTTATCTTTGAGAGGCTACATGACTGTTAGGAGTACTTCCCTTCTTGATTCATCATCGTGCAATTTGATTCCTTTAAGGCTTATGCCCAATTTTATTCCTACTTAATCTTATGTGTCGCGAAGCGCTTGCCATGAATCGATAATTTGAGGAATTCGTATGGTGCGAGATATTTTCCATGTGTAGTTGGTTGGGGCTGTTGTTGTTGCCCTATAGAGGAATAATATGTTGTTTCAGCTCAGTAGCTGTGTTTTTGAGAGACTTATGGCTATGCTCGGTAGTGATGATGCTTGCGATTGGTTATCGCGCGATGTCGATATGATTATAGAATGCTTGCCCGTATGTTGGGGGTGATGAATGGTTTGAAGGGAGGTCTTCTCAGACTGTGATTTCTAGATTTCAGTAGTTTAGTTCTGGCAAAGGAAAGGCATTTGGGTTATGAATGGTTCGGTTGGGGTTGATAAAGTATTAAGACTTGGTGTCTTCAAGTGAGGTAGGATATGAACCTGTGACGTGAAGTCGCCGTCATTGATCGAATGGAACGTGTTAAGTTTGTCGATGCTATGGTTTCATCGGGTTCGTGGGGTCAGAGTATTGAGAAGAAGTGTTGAAGAATGCGGTTGGCAGACACCGTGAAGTGCGGTGGTTCAGCACCAGATAAGTGTTGATAATGAAGGCAGATAGAGAAAGTTGATCTTCCGAGAGCTTGAAGTCGTGGTGATCTGCTGGTTTAAGAGCTACAATGAATGATCCTGAAGTAAGGCTAGGTGGTGGTTCCATTTCTAGGAGGCCAGGTGTAAGAAGCGGAAGTCGAGCAGTCGCAAAGTGGGGGAGCGACAGCATAGCTTGGAATTTGAGGATATTGTCGCGCATTTAATGGATGTCCATGAGGAGCGAACGGACTAGTAAAGTTGGTAAATGAAGTAGGGCGTAGGATGGGGCACTGAAGTCGCATAGAGCGTGCATTTCAGCATAGTATGGCCAACGGTGGATGTGCAGACTTGCTACCTTGTGTGGAAGGTCGTGGAAGCATGACCGCAAAAAGATTGTATAAGTGTGACATGTAGTCACTTAATTGATTAAAGATTTGAACTGAGTATAAGGAAGTGCAATATTTCTTATTGATAATTTATGCCTGGAAGACGTTCAGTTCATTTGGTTGTGGATTGTGGGGTGTTTTTCCCTGCTATGATGGTTGTTCTTGCGTATTATGAGAGGAAGCGGGTTAATATGGACCCAGGTAAGGCTATTGGCCTAGTTTGGTGCGAGCAAGGTAGACTCGATGCTTGTGGATGGATTTAAATATGATTATGGGCTTCATGTGAGGTAGATATGTTCATTTCAGTATAGCGCTCCTCAAGGAGGGGTGTTGGGATATCAGGTGTTGTTCCGTCTTCGTCAAATTCAGGTAATATTATGATTGTGCTGTATGAGTTGTGAAACGTCTTGATAACTTCCTATGTGTTAAGGTCCCACGTAGTGGGGATGTTATGTGATCAGGACAACTCTTCAGATCCAGAGTATTTATGTATATCGCACCTCAGTTGTGCTTGAGTTTTGTAAGCATATGGCTTTATCAATCTCCCCAGGATGGTATTATGCACCTAGCATGCTTATGATCGATATTTTGTAATCTGTAATAGGGAGCAATTCAGCTCTACGTATATTTCCTTATCTGAGTTTTATGATGGGATCGGGTGGCACGCTTCCACGGGTATGTTATTTGGATCGGGTTGCACGCCGCAACAGTGTGATGATGAGAAGGGTTAATATATATTTATTTCTTATGTTTTACTTCCTATTTCTAAGAAAAGTTCATATTAGTTGTGTGAGTTGAATAGTCCCTTCCTAAGTCATTTCTTATCTATCATGTTCGAGTTATGGCCTATTTGCGCGATGTGGTGTCATGTGAGGTTGTGGGTCATGTTTGGGGTGATTTGTTGTCTGAGAAGTTCATAGTGGGTGAGATGAGATTTTCGGATCAGGGATCAGTGCGATAAGGTTATGTGAAGTGCATATTAAAGAATAAATACCACTATTCAGGTCCGTAATGAGGTGATGATTCTAGTCAAGATGAGATATTCAATAATTTGTTAACTCTACAGTTGGGTATGAATTTCTACACGTCTCCTCCGTTTTGGTGGTATCGTCAGCATTATAGCAGTATTTATGTATATATATCATGAGGTGCATTGGGAGCATCAGATTCGTGGAGTTTTGGCTATTAAGGTTCAGGGAACGTCATTGTGGTTAGATAATGAATTTTATGGTGCGTGGTGCTAATTCAGCAAAGGTATGCAGTCATGTTCTGGTATATCGTGTGGTAGTTGATACGGTTTTTATATATTGGAACTAGGCCTGGCAGAGAAAATTTCAGGTATTGGAACTAGGTTCTGAGCTTATTATATGGATAAAAGAAGAAGTCTTCAGATTTAATCAAGCTAATATACTCAACTGGGTTGTGGTAGCACATGTAGGTGCTCGAGGTGTTAAACAATGATTTCAGGTAACTCCAGAGCAGTTCTTGGCACGTTCGAGAACGAACGTCTGTTTAAGTGGGGGAGAATGTAACGACTCGACCGGTCTTTTTGAGCTCTAGCGCGTTGTTAAGAGGTTTGAGACCGCGAGCAGCTTCATTTCAGGTATTATGACCCGTGGGTGTGGTCGGAATTGAACTTCGGGAAGTTTAGAGTTGATTTGGAAAGATAATTCTCATTTCAGAAGCCTTAAGTTGGAGAAATGGACTAAAATTGGAATTTTGAGTAAACGACCTCCGAATCAGGATTTGAAGGTTCATGCAGGTTCGTATGATGATTTCTAACTTGAGCGTATGTCAGGATCAGGTTTTGGATAACCCGGGAGCGTTTCGACGTATATTGTGGAAGTCATTATTTTGAAGAAAATTTCCTAAGTTTGGCTTAAAGCGCATTTCAGTGATATTGATGTTCGTTTGAGATTCCGAGTCTGGGAATAGCTTCGTATGGTGATTCTGGAGTTGGGAGCGTGATTGGAAGTCAATTTTGATGTCTGTAGGTCATTTTGAAGTCATTTGGCTAAAGATAAGAATTGAAGGCTTTTGGACAAATCCGACCGGAAGTGGAAATTTTTATATCGGGGTCGGAATGCGATTCTGGAAGTTGGAGCAGGTCTGTAATGTCGAATATGACTTGTGTGCCAAAATTTGAGGTCAATCGGACGTGATTTGATAGGTCTCGGCATCGGATGTAGAAGTTGGAAATTTCTAAGTTCATAAAGTTGGGATTTGGGTGCGATTCGTGGTTTCGATGTTGTTGAATGTGATTTGAGGCCTCGAGCAAGTCTACATTATATTTTGGAACATGTTAGTATACTTGGACGGGGTCCTGGGGGCCTCGGGTGGATTCTGGGTGGTTAATGGATCAAGTTGAGAGTTTGAAAAAGGTTGGAATTTGCTGTCATCTGGTGTGAGGATTTGGCCACAGGTGCGAAGAATTGATGGTCCGACTGGGAGCACAGGTGCGATGGTATTTCCGCACTGCGAGGTCACAGATGCAGGTTATAGGGCGAAGGTGCGAAGTTGACTCGAGCTGAGGAAAGCCGCAGGTGCGGAGGCTTGGTCGCACCTGCGGAATCGCAGGTGCGAGTGTTGGATCGCATGTGCGAAAAATGGCTTGTGCAGAATGTTTTAAAACTGAGATTGTTGGCCATTTCTCTCATTTTTATCATGGCTTAGGCGATTTTAGGAGGGCTTCAAGGGGAAATTCATCATTAATGTCAAGGTAAGTAACTCCTTCATGTTTCTAAGTTAAATACAAGGTTATTGCATGGGATTATACATGAAAATTGTTGAAAGATTTGGAGAATATTGAAGAAAACCTAGAAATGGTAATTTGGATTTTAGCCACGAATTTGAGCATGGAATGTAGAGTAAAATATTTGAGCTAGTAGAGCTATGGGTAGAATTTATCTTCGAGAAATTTCGGATTCCGGGCACGTGGGCCTGAGGGCATTTTGGTCATTTCACTGAGCGGGGTTGGGAAATTATATAATTTGGAATTTTTGTAAATATTAGAGTATATTTTCATTGGTTTTCCATTGTGCGTCCGTTGGAGTCGTCGGAAGGGCTTGGAAGCCGGTTATGGGACTTCGGAGTGAGATAACTCTCCTTTCTAACTTTGTGTGGGGGAATTGTCCCCCTAGGTGAACTAATTAAGTATGTGTTACTATCTGCGGGGGGGATATGTACGCACGAGGTGACGGGAGTCCGTGCGTAGCTACTATTATGCCATGTCCGGGTAGCCTAGGACCCATTAGCATGCCCTACCTGTTATACCTGTGATCTTGTCTGTAATATTAGACTGCTAATATAATCGAAATTGTAATTGAACGACTAAGGAAGATTAGAGTTTATTTTCTTAATAATCTAAAAAAGGAGTTGATTTCCTTCGCGGGCAATTGTATTTCCGGATAAGGTTGTATTATTAAACATTATAAAAACTTGGAAAGTGAATTTCGAAAAAGGGATTTAAATATTATTTTGTGGTTTTTAAAAGAGAAATCTGTCATTACTTGGGTACTTGTTTTCCTGACGTATTTGGGGTGGACTGTTGATTGTGCATGACTGCATGTGACCGCTTCCCAATTTACATTCCGCGAGCGGAGTGTTATTCCCCCCACTCTCATGGAAGCGGGTCGTACACCACGGCGGATTTAAAATGCACTTATGGTTCGGGTCGTTCGACCCTCGGCAGTGCATAGTCATGATTATTTTATTGAGAGGTGCACTTATGGTTCGGGTCGTTCGACCCTAGGCAGATTATTTTATTGATAGGTGCACTTATGGTTCGGACCATTCGACCCTCGGCAATGCATAGACATGATTATTTTATTGAGAGGTGCACTTATGGTACGGGTCGTTCGATCCTCGGAAGTACACATAGTTGATTAATATGACGGCTCAGGCTGGTTGTCCTTATCTCGTATGCGCATGCTAAATTGTTAAATGTTTTTCATGGATTTTTTAAAGTGATAAGATATTTGGGGGAAAACAAAGAGGAAATTGTTTATTTAAAATGTTTGGGGGAAAATGAGGAGGTGGTAACTGTTTGTTTACTTCCAATATTACTTGGATTTCAGTGCCTTATATATATTGCTGCTTTACTACCTTTACATGCCTATCGTGTTCATCATATGATGTTAAATTAATTTGTTGGAACTTAGTGAGTGTCTAATTCGACCTCTCGTCACTACCTCTCTGAGGTTAGGCAGGCGACTTACTGAGTACACGTTGTTTTTATACTCATGCTACACTTGTTGTGCATTTCTATTGCACATGTACTTTAATAGTGACATGGCTGGTTTGGAGACTTAGGCGAGTTGCACCATCCGGAGGCGATCCACAGCTGACAGAGCCTCCCTCATACTGTATTTATTTTCATTTAAATTCCTTGTCCAACTTGTATTTCAGACAAGCTTTGTGATGATTGTATAAATTCTTAGAGATTGCTCATGTACTTATGACACCGGGTTTTGGGATGTTTTTGGGATATATTTTCTAAAATGGAATATTTAAACCATCGTATTTTCTTGATGGATTTTGTTTAGTTATTTCGTAATAAGTCGATGATAATGATTTAAAAAATGTTTAAAATAGGAATTTATTTCGACTAATTAATAATTGGCTTGACTGACGGTGGTGTCCGACGCCATCATAATCTTAGTAGGTTTTGGGTCGTGACAAATAACCCTAGACAAAATTTTGCAAGGGTCAAATCTATGAAACCCTCCTATGTTTTGTTAAATCTATAGCATGCATGAATGTTACTCAGGGTTATTATGACTATTCTTGGTCCAGAGGTCAAGCCAAGAGACCTATGGATATTGAGGCTCTTACCCAATGGTTTTTTCCCTCAACGATCTACTTTCGTCCACTCAGGTAAACTCAATATTGAATTACCCATGTGTTTTCTGATTTTCACTCGGTTTGCTACCATCATAACCATGATTCACCTCCACTATCCAATTTTGAATATGTGCAACCCTAGAGCCTTAATTGGCACTATAAATAGGGCCTTTAACGTTCTCATCTATGACCACATAACACTGAAGAAACACACACAGATACGAACACTGATCATCTATGAAATTGAGAGTCCAAATTTTATTACTGTTCTTTCATTTTCATTTGTTGAGTACTCTCACTGGTCGAAACTTGAGGGTCCAGGGTCTTAAGGAACTGAGAAAGAGCCTTCGTTTGGTCTGCTGCTCTAAAAAAGATCAACACATCTCTCATCCTTCTCTTTTGTTCATCTCTTTTGAATGCTATAAATATGTTAGTTATATTCTTCGAATTACAGTTGTTTCATGGCGTTTATGATCAACATGTTAGTGATTATGCTATGTAGTTTAACGGTGATTTGTGATTATTTTCCTGCTTTTGAGTCTTTAATTGATGATTGATCCAAACCATTAATTGTTCCCTGCTAATTTTGTTCCTGAATTTCCAACAATCAACATTTTGAGTTATTATGTGTTCATGTTCACATGAAATTCACAACTTGTCATCTACTTGTAGTGATCTTTATCGTTGCTTCTCTGTAGTTTGTGTGTCTTGAGGTTGAGCTTATTATTTGATAACCATGATTGAGATGAATCTGAAGGTGGTTAAGTTTATGTCATCTATACTTTAGCCATAAGAATGAACTCAAAGAGTTTATATGTTTTTCTTCTCTACTTATGTCTCTTAAACTATTTATGAGTTGCCACTATGCTATTTGTATTTTGTCTAAGTTGTTTCATATGTTGACCTAGTCTTGTTTGAATTAGACTTTCTTCTCTTCATGAATCCCAGTATTCCTAGCGTACAAATTTGTTAAAGCTAAGTTATCTGTCCTCATAACACAATTATGATCCTGTTTCTTTTCTTTTTTTTATAAATGGCTGGTAAATTTTTAGGCTGAACTTGGTTGTCTTCTTGATTGGTTAACATCACTAGGTATAATACCTACATGTCTTTAATCCTTTTAGGTTATTATTGGTCTTTGAAAAGCTAGCATGCATTAAGACCGTCTTCCCTAAAAAACATGACCCAATTGCTATAACCAAGTGATAATTTGTGAAAACAGAAGCATGATCATTTCATACTTAGATACGAATCTAGACTTAGGTTTGAGTTAAACCTATTTTAATGTAATGCCTTTTATTTATCTGTAACTCTTTTCTTAACTTGACTCCATAAATGTGTAAAGATTCCCTGTCCGTATGAAAGTATTACTTCACTTGAAGTATTCATGTAACCAACTAGGTATTGCATGTTCCTGTTTGATTCCTAATTTCATGTCTTATCTAGAACTACTCCAGCCCTTTCCCTACTGTTAAATTTTAAAACCATATTTGATCCTTAAAATCTTATAAGGACCTTTGATGATGCTATCTGAACATGATGAATTGTTTGAAGCTAACACTACTAGGAGTATGCCTCTATTGAAGTCCTAGGGATTCCATGTTTTAATCTGTGAATTTGTAGACCTATTGAGATGGTTGGTTGTGTCCTAGATATCTTTGATAACCTTTATAAATGTGCATGACCCATTTCTCCCTCCGTAAGACATCGTGACGACACCTAGTCGCTACGACTAGGTAAGCCTAACAACATCAAATAACGAAAATAAAGAAATAATTGACCACTAGCTTCAATAGATATAATATACTGATAAGGATTCCACTAGGCATGTACAAGTAAACCAGCACTAGTCTATACACAACACTCCCAAAACCCGATAATCACGAGTCACAAGCTCTAAGAATTTGTCTATTGTCTTCTATACATAATGTCTAAGAGATAAATGAGGGAAAACAGTATAAGGGTGAGGGGGGGACTCCGAGGATCTGCGGGCGCGTGCAGATGTACCTTGAAGTCTCCGGTAAGCTGTTGCGGCTGCACTAATTATGAGGCATATAAGATGTACCAAGATCTGCACACAAAAACATGTGCAGGAACGGCGTGAGTAAACCACAATGGTACCCTGTAAGTGCCAACCCTAAACTCAGTCGAGTAGTGACGAGCCATGTCAGGTCCCTACCGGAACACACACACACACACACACACATATATATATATATATATATATAGTAGAGCAAAGCAAAAAGGAATATCGCGATAATAAAGACTGAAATAAAATAAGGAAAGTATCATGGAACAACAACAACTCAGAACACAATAGTTCAACAGGGGATCTCCTGAGATACCGTCTCGTAGTCCCAAACATAAATGTGCAGGGGGATCTCTCGGAATACCGTTCCGTAGTCCCAGAGTAAATATGCAAGACAACGGGATCTCCCGAAATATCGTTCTGTAGTCCCAAAGTAAATATGCAGTACATGGGGATCTCCCGGAATACCGTTCCGTAACGTAAATATGCAGCCAAACAACAAGATACGATAATCATGGCATGGTGTATTACAATTTATCCTAAGAACAAATTAAGGAAGGCGGATAAAATCACTAAACATGCTGCACGTAATTCGAGTAAAACAATTAAGGCAAGTAGGCATGCTTTCTTAGTCTAACGGGATGCTACACAAGCTAATAAGTTCAAATAAGAGTAAAGGCAGGTTACTATTTAGTGAAAATTGGGTTTTACAACACATAGACCGTGTACATACTCGTCACGTCACGTACACAGCTCTCATATAATAACAATAGTACCAATTCTAAGGGGAGTTTCCCCACACAAGGTTAGGTAAGCCACTTACCTCAAACCAAGCTCAAATCAATATGAAATAATGCTCTTCCCACGAATATCTGACCCCGAATGGCCCAAATCAAGCCAAAACCAATTACATAACATAAATATAACTACAAGAAACTAATCTAGTGAACAAAATCAAAGTTAAAGCAAGAAAAAGGAAAATTGCTCAAAAAGCCTCCAAGGACCCACATCTCGGAATCGGGTAAAGTAAAAAAATAAGAACATCCATTCACTCACGAGTTCACTCGTACCAAAATTACTCAAATCTGATCAAGATCCCAAAATTCGGCCTAAGAACTTTTCTCAATGTTTCCTAATTTTTCACCCCGAATCCAAAATTAAATGGTGAATTCAAGCATAGATTAGTGGGATATAGTCATAAAGGAGTTATGAATCATTACCCAATGACTTCCTCTGAAAATCTCTCGAAATTTCTCCTTCCACCGAGCTCCTAATTGAATTTTGTGATATGAACTCAAAACCCTTGAAATTCCCATTTTCTGCCCAGCAATGTTTGCTTCTGTGACCCCAGGACCGCACCTGCGGAATTTCCATCGCAGGTGCGAATTTCACTTAATGCACCTCGTCTACTTCTACGATCAAGAGGTCGCACCTACGTGTGCGCACCTGCAAAACTTTGTCCGCTTCGGTGGTCCCAGACCGCTCCTGCGTTCCCCCACTCGCATCTGCGGGCATCAACGGATACGGAATTCACCTCTCACCTGCGACCCTAGACCACCTTCCAAATTCCTCTTCTGAGCTTGTTCGTCCTCATATGCGGCCACGCACCTGTGGTTCCCCCATCATAGGTGCAAAAACACTAGAACCAGCACACCAGAAATTCTTCTAAGTCTAAGTTTTCACCCATTAAGAACCTGAAACTCAGCCGAGGCACCTAGGACCCCAACCAAACATACCAACCAATCCCAAAACACCATATGAACATAGGAGATCCTTCAACCCACATCAAACAACATAAAAACATGAATTTCACATGGATTCAAGCCTAATGAACTTTGAAATTTCTAAATTCTACAAACGATGTCGAAACATATCAAATCTCGTCTGAATGACCTCAAGTTTTACAAACAAGTCAAAAATGACACTGCAAACTTACTCCAACTTCCTGAATTCCATTCCGAGCCTATATCAATATTTCCACTGCCGACCAAAATCGCTAAAATTCCAACTTTTGCCAATTCAAGCCTAATTATAATACGGACCTCCAAATCAAATTTCGGACGCGCCCCTAAGTCCAAAATCACCTAATGGAGCTAACGGAACCATCATCATTCAAATCCGAGTTCTTTTGCACACAAGTTGACATCCGGTCAACTTTTCCAACTTAAACTTCCAATTTAGAGACTAAGTGTCTCAATTCACTCCGAAAACCAAAACGAACCCTCCCCGCAAGAAACAATAGCAGAAGTAGATACAAGGGAAGCACTTAATAGGGGATCGGGGCTCTGACTCTCAAAATGATCAGTCGGGTCTTTACATTCTCCCCCTCTTAAAATAATCATTTGTCTTCCAACGAGCATAGTGACATACCTGAAGCTGAGAAAAGATGAGGATAACAGACACACATATCTCACTCGGTCTCCCAAGTCGCCTCCTAGACCGGATGACCCCTCCACTGAACCTTTACTGAAGCAATGTTCTTTGACCATAGCTTTTTGACCTGCCTGTCCAAGATAGAAACTGGATCCTCAATGTAAGATAGATCCTTGTCTAACTGGACTAAGCTGACATCCAATACATGAGCCAGATCACTGTGATACTTCTGTAGCATCGAAACATGGAAATCCGGATGAACTCCTGCTAGGCTGGTAGGTAGAGCAATATGATAAGCAACTTCCCCAACACGCCGCAATACCTCAAAAGGACCAATGTACCTCGGGCTCATCTTTCCTTCTTCCTGAACCTTATGACACCCTTCATAGGCGATATCCGCAGCAGGACCCGCTCTCCAATGATGAATGCTAGATCGTAAACCTCCGGGTCCACATAACTCTTTTGTATGGACTGGGCTGTGCGAAGTATATCCTGAATCACCTTCACCTTATCCAAGGCATCCTGGACCAAGTCTGTACGCAACAATTGGGCCTCTTCCGGCTCGAACCAACCCACTGGGGACTGACACCACCTGCCATACAAAGCCTCATACGGTGCTATCTGAATGCTGGATTGATAACTATTGTTGTAGGAAAACTCTGCAAGTGGAAAGAACTGGTCCCATGACCCTCCAAACTCCATCACATACGCATGAAGCATATCCTCTAGAATCTGAATCGTGCGCTTGGACTGCCCGTCCGTCTAAGAGTGAAATGATGTGCTCAGCTCCACCCTAGTGCCCAACTCCTGTTATATGTCTCTCCAAAGTTGTGATATAAACTATGTACCTCTGTCTGAAATGATGGAAAATGGGACACCATGAAGGCGGACAATCTCTCGGATGTATATCTCAGCCAACCTCTCTAAAGAGTAAGTAGTCATCATTGGGATGAAATGAGCTAACTTTGTCAGCCGATCGACAATCACCCAAATAGCATCAAACTTCCTCGAAGTCCATGGGAGCCCAAATACGAAATCCATGGTGATACGCTCCCACATGCACTCTTGGATCTCTAACCTCTGAAGCAAAACACCCAGTCTTTGATGCTCATACTTGATCTGCTGACAGTTGAGACACCGAGACACAAACCCAACTATATCATTCTTCATCCTCCTCCACCAATAGTGTTGTCTCAAATCCTGGTATATCTTCGCAGCATACAGATGGATGGAATACCGCGAGCTTGGACCTCCTCAAGAATCAACTCCCGAAGCCCATCCATATTGGTCACACATATCCAGCCAAGCATCATCACCACGCCATCATCACCAATAGTCACATCTCTAGCATCACCTCGTCGAACCCTGTCCTGAAGGACTAGAAGATGCGGGTCATCATACTGACGCTCCCTGATATGGTCATGAAGGGAAGACCAACAGGCCATGCAAGCCAATACTCGGCTCGGCTCCAAAATATCCAATCTCATGAACTGGCTGGATAAGGCCCGGTCATCTAATGCTAAGGGTCTCTTTACTGCTAGAATATATGACAAACTCCCCAAACTCTCCGCCCGATGACTCAAAGCATCGGCCACTACATTGGCCTTCCCCGCGTGGTAAAAAATGGTGATGCCATAATCCTTAAGTAGCTCCAACCACCTCCGTTGGCGCAAGTTAAGATCCTTTTGCTTAAACAGGTGCTGCAAACTCTGGTGATTAGTGTAGATCTCACAAGGAACACCGTATAAATAATGGCGCCAGATCTTCAAGGCGTGAACAATAGCTGCTAACTCAAGATCGTGGACAGGGTACTTCTTCTCATGCACTTTCAATTGTCTGGACGCGTAGGCAATAACCCTACTGTCCTGTATAAACACCACGCCAAGACCAATTTACAAGGCATCAAAATAGACAGTGTAAGACCTCGAACCTGTAGGCAATACCAATATTGGGGTTGTAGTCAAAGTTGTCTTGTGTTTCTGAAAGCTCTCCTCGCACTCCTCCGTCCACCTGAATTGAGCATCCTTCTAGGTCACCCTAATCATAGGTGGTGCAAAAGATGAAAATCCCTCTACAAACCGACGGTAATATCTCGCCAAACCAAGGAAACTACGGATCTCCGTAGATAATGAAGGTCTAGGCTAGCTCTGCACTGCCTCCAACTTCTTCAGATCTACCTTGATCCCATCACTCGATACTATGTGACCTAAGAATGCCACTAAGTCAATCCAAAACTCACATTTAGAAAATTTTGCATACAATCTCTTCTCCATCAAAGTCTGAAGCACAGTCCTCAGGTGCTACTTATGATCTTCCCGAGTCCGGGAATATACTAGGATGTCGTCAATAAACACAATGATGAAGGAGTCAAGATAAGGCCGGAACATAGTGTGCATCAAATTTATAAAGGTTCTTGGGGCATTTTTCAGCCCAAAAGACTTGACAAGAAACTCGTAGTGACCATATCTGGTCCTAAAAGCAGTCTTTCAGGATATACGGCTCCCGAATCTTCAACTAATGATGCCCTGAATGCAAGTCAATATTGGAAAACACCCTGGCACCATGTAATTGATAAAAAAAATCATCAATGCGAGGCAATGAGTACCTGTTCTTCACTGTAACCTTATTCAGCTGGCGATAATCAATACACATACGCATGGTACCTTTCTTCTTCTTCACAAACAAGACTGGATCACCCCAAGGTGACACGCTAGGCCGAATGAAACCCTTATCAAGCAACTCCTGCAACTGCTTCTTCAATGTAATGACCCAGCCGGTCGTTTCGAGATTTATAGCCTCGTTTCCCCCATTTCTGCTTCTTTTTTTGTTATTCAGCTATATTGTGATAAACATGGTTAGCTGGTTCACGTCTAGAGTGGTTTCAGAGTGAAAGGAGACACTTAGTCTCTTTATTAGAAGCTTAAGTTGTGAAAAAGTCAACCAGAAGTTTACTTATATGTAAATGATCTCGGGCTTGAATTTTGATGGTTATGTTAGCTCCGTTAGGTGATTTTGGACTTAGGAGAACGTCTAGAATGTGATTAGGAGATTCGTAGTGGAATTAGGCTTGAATTGGCAAAAGTTAAAAATTTGACGATTTGGGTTGCCAGTGGAAAATTTGATATCAGGGTCAGAACGGATTTCTGGAAGTTAGAGCAGGTTCGTGGTGCCATTTGTTACATGTGTGTAAAATTTGAGGTCATTCACACGTGGTTTGATAGGTTTCGGCGTTGTTTGTAGAATTTAGAAGTTTAGAAGTTCTTAGGCTTGAATCTGAAGGTAATTTGGTGTTTTTAGTGATTCAAAGGCTAGATTAAGTTCGTATGATGTGATGAGACGTGTTGGTATGTTTGGTTGAGGTCCCCAGGGTCCTGGGGTGATTTTGATTGGTTAATGAAAGGTTTGGAACTTGGAAAATGCAGCTGAACTGTTGCTGCTAGTGTTTTCCGCACCTGCAGAGACAGAGACAGAGAGAGAGAGAAAGAGAGAGATCTTTAGGTGAGAGCCCGCAGAAGTGCTTGGGAGGTCACATATGCGAGCAAGGATGATATGGACTGCAACTGCAGGTACGAGAAGGGGATTGTATCTGCGAGCTCGGGTGCGAGACCTGGGGCGCAAATGCAGAACAGAGGAATTTGGCTGGTTCCCAAGGAGCGGAGGAAAATCTTAGGTGCACATCCGCAGGTGAGAGACCTAGAATGCAGGTGTGGGGCCAGTATGTTAAGTAGGTTTCCACAGAAGCAGCACCACAGGTGCGGTTAAAAGACCGCAGGTGCAATTTCACTGGGCAGAAGGTATAAATAGAGGACTTCGAGATTTTTCCTCATTTCCACCATTTCTAACTCGGACTTTGGAGCTTTTGAGGTGATTTTTGAAGGGTATTCAAGGCTATTAACTGATTTAAGTCCCTTGATCCTAATTATCCTTAACTATGGTGTTTTCCTGTTTATTTCTCATCTACTAGTGGGATTTAGGAGTAAAAATAGGGGGTTAGTGCTTGGGGTTTTGGAGAGTGTATTTTGGGATTTGAGAGACCAAATGATGTCGGATTTTGATGATTTAGTATGGTTAGACTCGTGAGTCAATGAGCCTTCGAGCTTTGTGACTTTTGTCAGATTTTGAGACGGGGGCCGGGGGCCGAGTTTGAGTGAATTTCGGATTTTAGCTCTAATTTAGTAGTTTTCTTGGGGGATTGATCCCTTTAACCTTTATTGATTGTGTTTTATTAATTGTGTCTAGATATGGGACATTTGGAGGCTGAATCGAGAGGCAAGGGCTTTGCGAAGTCAGAATTTTGCAAGGATTGAGGTAAGTAACGGTTATAAATCTTGTCCTGAGGGTATGAAACCCCGGATTTTTGTGTCATATGACTATTTGGAGGTGATGTGCATGCTAGCTGATGGGAGTGTGGGCGTGCACCGTTGGGGGATTGTGACTTGATCCATCCCGTAACAACTGTAAAGTTGAACAACCTGTTGTAGGTATACGCTCCTTATGTGTTTTAGAAAGATTTTACTGTAAATCATGCTATATACCATGTCTAGGCTTTATTCCGGTATTGTTTGGACCCTTAGAGGTCATTCCTTGCTGTCCTCTCACTGTTTTAGTTTATATCCTATACTCAGTCATATTCATCCATTCTTAAATCATAACACAGTCTCTGTTATTGTATTTGATGCATCAATTCAATATTGTTTGGGCTGATTTCTTTGATTTTCTGAGAGCCGAAGAGACTGGGGAGATTTATGACTGAGTGAGGCTGAGGGCCTGATTTGTGAGGACATTTATGGGATTAGGATGCACGCCGTCACATGTTTCATTGATTCTTCCATGATTGACATTGATATAGCACTTGGGCCGAAGGAGCCCTTACGGAGTCTGTACACACCCTAGTGAGTGTAGGTACTTACTGAGTGCGAGTGCCGAGCGATTGTGAGGCATGAGTTACTGTGAGGTTGGAGTGATTGGGAGGACTGAGTGATGTTTGCCCGAGGGGCGGTATATGATTTCATCATTTATGCTCATAGTTCCTTTGAGTCCTTGTTTGAGGACTATTGAAAGATATTTTTAATTGACTTTACTTGAACTTGATTTAAACAAGCTGATTTGACTTCAACTCTGGTTGTAAAACATGTCGTACCTACTAAATTTTGTGATATGAAATGTACTTGCATCTAGCTCGTCACTACTTCTCAGTTTTTATTTACTTATGTTGCTTACCAAGTTGGTGTACTCACGTTACCCCCTGCACCTTGTGTGCACATCTAGGCATTTTCAGTCGCGGCTGCTGATATTCTTGTAGCTGATCATTGGAGATAGCAAGGTAGATGCCCGACGATCGCAACCCTGCTTTCTTCTTCTCTATCTTCCCCTTAGTTGTATTTTTTATTTTTCCCAGACTATGTTATTCTTGTTATTGTTGGACCAGTTATTAGTTGTTGCTCATGACTCAGTGACACCCCGATGTTTGGGGGTTTTTCTTTCTATATTTCTATTTTTGAGTTAAAATCTTGTTTCTTTAATGAACTCTGTTATACAAAAAGACTTTTTTTGGTATATCTTTGAATGAACTATTGTAGTTTTGTGGAAGTTGGTTGACCTAATACCATCGATAGGCGTCATCACGACCTATTTGTGTTTAGGGTCGTGACAAGTTGGTATCAAAGCCTAGGTTACATAGGTCTGCGAGTCATGAGAAGGTTTAGTAGAGTCTTGCGGATCGGTATGGAGACGTATGTACTTATCTTCGAGAGGCTGCAGAACCTTTAGGAAAATCTCACATTCTTGAATTCTTGTCGTGCGAATCTGTTGATTCTAGTAACTAAACTTTTGTTGTTTCATTCTCTAACATGAAATGTACTTTCATCTAGCTCGTCACTACTTCTCAGTTTTTATTTACTTCTGTTGCTTACCGAGTTGGTGTACTCACGTTACCCCCTTCACCTTGTGTGCAGATCTAGGCATTTTCAGCCGCGGTAGCGGTTGCTGATATTCTTGTAGCTGATCATTGGAGATAGCAAGCTAGATGTCCGACGATCGCAACCCTGCTTTCTTCTTCTCTATCTTCCCCTTAGTTGTATTTTTGATTTTTCCCAGACTATGTTATTCTTGTTATTGTCGGACCAGTTATTAGTTGTTGCTCATGACTCAGTGACACCCTGATGTTTGGGGGTTTTTCTTTCCATATTTCTATTTTTGAGTTAAAATCTTGTTTCTTTAATGAATTCTATTATACAAAAAGACTTTTTTTTGGTATATCTTTGAATGAACTATTGTAGTTTTGTGGAAGTCGGTTGGCCTAATACCATCGATAGGCGTCATCACGACCTGTTTGAGTTTAGGGTCGTGACAAGTTGGTATCAAAGCCTAGGTTACATAGGTCTGCGAGTCATGAGAAGGTTTAGTAGAGTATTGCAGATCGGTACGGAGACGTATGTACTTATCTTCGAGAGGCTGCAGAACCTTTAGGAAAATCTCACATTCTTGAATTCTTGTCGTGCCAATCTGTTGATTCTGGTAACTAAACTTTTGTTGTTTCATTCTCTAACATATGGTGAGTACTCGCACTACCAGACATGAGGACCAACCACTAGTACCACCATCCAGGGCCGCGAGAGGCCGAGGCTGCGGTCGAGGCTGTAGTAGGGTAGAGGTGCAGCCCGCGCAACAACTGGGGCAGTACCTGCAAACTTCCCAGTTGCTTCAGATTAGGACCAGGTCCCTATGGTAGATGTTGCAGCAGGACCAGTTCACGCACCACCTGTGCCTATTGTGATTCCTAGCCTTCAAGAGGCCCTAACTCAGATTTTGACAGTATGTACCGGTCTTGCTCAAGCAGTCTATGTTTCGATGGCCACGTCCACTTCTCAGGCTGGGGGAGGCACTCAGACGGTGTGCAGGTTATTCAGGGACTCCAGACACTAGGGGCACCACCAGCCTAGCCAGTTGCAGCTACTCAGGATTATGTGGTTCCTGCTATGCCTGAGGATGAGAAACGTAGGTTGGAGAGGTTTGGGAGAATCCATCCTCCATCTTGCAGTGGTGCAGAGGGTGAGGATGCTCAGGGTTTCTTGTATAGGTGTCAGAGGATACTCCGTACAGCAGGCATTCTGGAGACTAATGGGGTCTAATTCACTACCTTCCAATTCTCTGAGGCTACATTCAGTTGGTGGGAGGCTTACGTGAGGTGTAGGCCGGTCGGCGCAGCACCCCTTACTTGACAGCAGTTCTCTGTTATCTTTCTGGAGAAGTTCGTTCCTCAGTCCTGCAGAGAGGAGCTGCGCAGGCAGTTTTAGCAGCTTCGTCAGGGTGATATGTCTGTGATGTAGTATGAGATGTGATTATCAGAGTTGTCCTGTCATGCTATATGGTTGGTTCCCACAGACGGGGAGAGGATCGTGTAGTTTATTGATGGCCTCCCTTTTCAGCTGCTACTGCTTATGACCCGAGAGAGAGTGTCTGGTTCTACTTTTGATGAGGTTGTCGACATTTCTCGGCAGATTGAGATGGTTCGCGGTTAGTAGAGGGTTAAGAGGGAGGCTAATAGGCCTCAAGGACAAGGCGCATTTAGTGGTGCTCCTCATAGGGGTTAGTTCTAGCACGGTAGAGGTCGTCCATTCGGGCATGCTCACACAGCCTGCCTAGTTCACCGTGTTACATCATTAGGCCATAGTTCTCACATTTCTCATCAGGTTCACTCATCACTCAGTGCCCTCCCAGCCCATAGTTCGTCCCATGCTCCATCAATTCAGGACTCCTCTATGCCAGGTTCTTCTACTAGTTATCCCGCTGCTTAGGGCTCCCTTCAGTCCCCATCACCGGCACTAGGGAGTTGTTTTGTGTGTGGGGAGTTTAGGCATATGTGGAGGAAGTGTCATTTTCATCATGGAGGTCCATCTCAGCAGATGAGTCAGCCTTTGACTTCAGCACCAAAAACTTCACGACCTGCCAAGTCAGCTCGGGGTGGAGGTCAGTCAGCTAGGGGTCTCCCTAGAAGGGGAGGTCGATCATGTGGTGGTCAGGACCGTTTCTATGCACTCCCTGCCAGAACAGATGCCATTACTTCAGATGGTGTGATTATAGGTATTGTTTCAGTTTTTCACCGAGACTCCCCGGTATTATTTGACCCTGGGTCCACTTATTCATATGTTTTCTCGTTTTTTGCTCATTTTCTAGATATGCCTCGTAAGTCTCATATGTTCATTTGTCTACCCCCATGGGCGATACTATTATTGTGGACTTCGTATAACGATCATGTGTGGTGACTATTAGGGGTCTGAAGACCCGAGTGGACCCTTTGCTGCACAGTATGGTTGACTTCGATGTGATATTGGGTATGGATTGGTTGTCTCAATATCATGTTTTTCTAGATTGTCACACTAAGGCCGTGACGTTGGCGATACCGGTATTTTTGAGGGTTGAGGGGAGCGGTTCTATAGACTATGTACCTAGTAGGTGATTTCATATTTGAAGGCTCAGCGTATGGTTGAGAAAGGTTGTCTATCCTATTTGGCTTTTGTGAGGGATGTTAGTGCAGGGACTCCTACAATTGATTCTGTTTCGGTGGTGCGTGATTTTTCATATGTACTTCCTGCAGACCTGCCAGGCATGAAGCCTGACAGGGATATTGGCTTCAGTATTGATTTGGTGCCGGTCACTCAACCCAATCCTATTTTACTGTATCGTATGGCACCGATGGAGTTGAAGGAATTGAAAGAACAACTTCAAGAACTCCTTGATAAGGGGTTCATTCGGCCTAGTGTGTCACCTTGGGGTGCACCGGTTCTATTTGTGAAGCAGAAAGATGGTTCCATGAGGATGTTCATTGATTACAGCCAGTTGAACAAGGTCACAGTCAAGAACAAGTATCATTTGCCTTCTATTGCTTATCTATTTGACCAGCTTCAGGGAGCAAGGGTGTTCTCCAAGATTGATTTGAAGTCCGGCTATCACCATCTAAAGATTCATGATTCAGATATTCTTAAGACAACTTTCAAGACTCGATATGGCCATTATGAGTTCTTGGTGATGTCTTTTGGGCTGACAAATGCCCCAACAACGTTCATGCATTTGATGAACAGTGTATTCCAGCCCTACTTGGACTCATTTGTTATTGTATTCATTGATGATATCCTGGTGTACTCTCGTAGCCAGGAGGAGCATGCCCAACACTTGAGGATTGTCTTACAGAGATTGAGGGAGGAAAAGCTTTATGCATAGTTCTCCAAGTGTAAGTTCTAGCTCGGTTCAATAGCATTCTTAGGGCACGTGGTGTCCGGTGAGGGTATTCAGGTGGATTCAAAGAATATAGAGGCGGTGCAGGTTGGACTAGACCGTCCTCAACAACGGATATTAGGAGCTTTCTTGGTTTGTGAGCTATTATTGTCACTTTGTGGAGGGATTTTCGTTTCCCTTGACCAAATTGACCTAAAAGGGTGCTCCATTCAGGTGGTCGGATGAGTGTGAAGAGAGCTTTCAGAAGCTCAAGACTGCTTTGACCACAACTCCAGTGTTAGTTCTGCCATCAACTTCAGGTTCTTACACCGTGTATTGTGATGCCTTGAGGATAAGTATTGGATGTGTTCTAATGCAGGAGGGTAGGGTGATTTCTTTTGCCTCGCGCCAGCTGAATACTCATGAGAAGAACTATTTTGTCCATGATCTTGAGTTAGCAGCTATTGTTCATGCCTTAAAGATTTGGCGACACTATTTGTACGGGGTTCATTATGAGATCTATACGGATCACTGGAGTTTGCAACTTCTGTTTAAGTAGAAGGATCTTAATTTGCGTAAACGGAGATGCTTGGAGCTCCTTAAGGACTATGATATCACTATTTTGTACCATCCGGGAAGGCCAATGTGGTGGCCGACGCCTTAAGTTACCGAGCGGAGAGTTTGGGGAGTTTAGCATATCTTCTGACAACAAAGAGACTCTTGGCATTGGATGTTCAGGGCTTAGCAGGCCATCTTGTTAGATTGGATATTTCAGAGTCGAGTCGGGTATTTTCTTGCATGGTCTTCGGGTCTTCTCTTTATGACTGAATCAGGGAGCGTCAATATGATAACCCCCACCTGCTCGTTCTTCAGGATATGGTTCAGCGAGGTGATGCTAGAGATGTGACTATTTGGGATGATGGCGTGTTTAGGATGCAAGGCCGAATATGTGTGCCCAATATAGATGGAGTCCGGGAGTTGATACTTGAGGAGGTCCAAGCCTCACGATATTCCATTCATCCGGGTGCCGCGAAGATGTACCAGGATTTGAGACAACACTATTGGTGGAGGCGAATGAAGAAGGATATAGTTGGGTTTGTGGCTTAGTGTCTCAACTGTCAGATGGTTAAGTATGAACATCAGAGACCGGGTGGCTTGCTTCATAGGTTAGAGATTCTGGAGTGGAAGTGGGAGCGGATCACCATGGACTTCGTAGTTGGACTCCCATGGACTTCGAGGAAGTTCGATGCTATTTGGGTTATAGTGGATAGGATGACCAAGTTCGCACACTTCATTCCAGTTGGTACTACTTACTCTTCAGAGCGGTTGGCTGAGATTTACATCCGAGAGATTGTTCTCCTACATGGTGTCCCAGTTCCTATCATTTCAGATAGGGGCACTCAGTTTACATCACAGTTTTGGAGGGGCGTGTAGCGAGAGTTTGGTACCCAGGTGGAGTTCAGCATAGCCTTTCACCCTTAGACAGACGGACAGTCCGAGTGCACTATTCAGATACTAGAGGACATGTTGTACGCTTGTGTCATTGACTTTGGGGGTTCATGGGACCAGTTTCTGCCGCTCACGGAGTTTGCATATAACAACAGTTATCAGTCGAGTATTCAGATGGCTCCGTACGAGGCTTTATGAGAGGAGGTGTAGATCTCTGGTAGGATGGTTTGAGTCGGGTGAGGCTAAGCTCTTGGGTACAGACTTGTTCCAGGATGCATTAGACAAGGTGAAATTAATTCAGGAGCGGCTTCGCACGGTGCAGTCTAGGCAGAAAAGCTATGCGGACAGGAAGGTCTGTGATGTGTCTTTCATGGTTGGGGAGACGGTTTTGCTGAAGGTATCACCCATGAAGGGTGTTATGAGGTTTTGGAAGAGGGTCAAGTTGAGCCCCCGGTTCATTGGGCCTTTTGAGGTGCTTCAGAGGTTAGGGGAGGTAGCTTACAAGCTTGCCTTGCCACCCAGCTTGTCGAGTGTGCATCCATTGTTTCATGTTTCCATGCTCCGAAAGTATATTGGTGATCTGTCCCATGTTTTGGACTTCAGAACGGTTTAGTTGGAGGGTGATATGACTCATGATATGGAGTCGGTAGCCATTTTGGATCGGCAGGTTCGGAAGTTGAGGTCAAAGGATATAGCTCCAGTGAAGGTGCAGTGGAGTGATCAGCCTGTGGAGGAGGCCACCTATGAGATCGAGCGGGAGATCCAGAGCAGATATCCATACCTATTTGAGTCTCCAGGTATGTTTCTAGACAAACAATACTCCCTTTACTATCTGATTCACTATTCTTAAATACACTCTCGCTTGAGCCATCAACAACATCTGATTCGAGAGTTATAGCCTCGTTTCCCCCATATCTACTTATTTTTGTGTTATTCAGCTATATTTTGATAAACTGGTTTTGTTGGTTCGAGTCCAGAGTGGTTTCAAAGTGAAGTGAGACACTTAGTCTCTTTATTAGAAGCTTAAGTTAGGAAAAAGTCAACTGACTGTTGACTTATGTGTAAATGATCTCAGATTTGAATTTTGATCATTCCGTTAGCTCCTTTAGGTGATTTTGAACTTAGGAGCGCATCGGGAATGTGATTTGGAGATCCATAGTGGAATTAGGGTTGAATTGGTGAAAGTTGAAAATTTGGCGATATTGGTCAGCAGTGGAAAATTTGATATTGAGGTCGGAACGGATTTCCGGAAGTTGGAGTAGGTTCGTGATATGATTTTTGACGTGTGTGTAAAATTTGAGTTCATTCAATCGTGGTTTGATAGGGCTCGGCGTTGTTTGAAAAATTTGGAAGTTTAGAAGTTCTTAGGTTTGAATCCGAGGGTAATTTGGTGTTTTGATGTTGTTTTGAGTGATTCGAAGGCTCGACTAAGTTCCTATTATGTTACGGGACGTGTTGGTATGTTTGGTTGAGGCACCGAGGGCCCCGGGGTGATTCCGGGTGGTTAACAAAAGGTTTGGAACTCGGAAAATGCAGCTGAACTGCTTCTGCTGGTGTTTTCCGCACATGCCGAGAGAGAGAGCCACAGGTGCGAGGCCAGAGAAGTGCTTGGGAGGTCGCAAATGCGGGCAAGGCTGAGATGGACTGGAACCGCAAGTGCGAGACTTGGGGTGCAGATGCAGAACAGAGGAATTTGGCTGGTTTCGTAGAAGCGGAGGAAAAGTGCCGGTGTGCGTCCGCATGTGCGAGACCTGGGACGCATGTGCGTGGCCAGTACATTAAGTGGGTTTCTGCAGAAGCGGAGCTTCAACCGCAGAAGATGCATCACAAGGGAGGTTAAAAGACCGCAGGTGCGGTTTCACTAGAGAGATGGTATAAATAGAGGACTTCGAGATGTTTCCTCTTTTCCACAATTTTTAACTCGGACTTTAGAGCTTTTGAGGTGAATTTTGAAGGGGATTCAACGCTATTCACTAAGGTAAGTCCCTTGAGCCTAATTATCCTTAGCTATGGTGTTTTCCCGTTGATTTCTCATCTAATTAGTGAGATTTAGGAGTGAAAATATGGGTTAGGGCTTGGGATTTTGGAGAGTGTATATTTGGGATTAGAGAGAACAAATGATGTCGTATTTTGATGAATTTAGTATGGTTAGACTCGTGAGTGAATGGGCTTTCTGGTTTTGTGACTTTTGTCGAATTTTGAGACGTGGGCCCGGGGGCTGGGTTTGAGTGAATTTCGGATTTTAGCTCTAATTCAATGGTTTTCTTGTGATAAATCCCTTTAGCCTTTATTGATTGTGTTGTATTACTTGTGGCT
The DNA here is from genome assembly GCA_005239525.1 of Nicotiana knightiana. Taxonomy (NCBI): domain Eukaryota; kingdom Viridiplantae; phylum Streptophyta; class Magnoliopsida; order Solanales; family Solanaceae; genus Nicotiana; species Nicotiana knightiana. Next base: position 34,072 of record MDKJ01227998.1, read on the forward strand.
AGATACGGGACATTTGGAGGCCGAATCGAGAGGCAAGGGCATTACGAAGTAGGAATTTGCTCGGATTGAGGTAAGTAACGGTTGTAAATCTAGTCCTTAGGGTATGAAACCCAGGATTTTTGTGTCATGTGACTATCTGGAGGTGACACACATGCTAGGTGACAGGCGTGTGGGCATGCACCGTTGGGGATTGTGATTTGGTCCCTTTTGTAGTAACTGTAAAGTTGAACAACCTGTTGTAGCTATACGCTCCTTATGTGTTTTAGAAAAATTTACTTTAAATCATGTTATTTACCATGTCTAAGCTTTATTCTGGTATTGTTTGGACCCTTAGAGGCCGTTCCCTGCTGTCCTCTCACTGTTTTAGTTGATATCATGTACTCAGCCATATTCATGCATCCTTACATAATTTAGTGTCTGTTAATCTATTTGATGCATCGTGTCAATGTAGTTTGGGCTGATTTCTTTGATTTCTGAGAGCCCGAGAGACTTGGGATATTAATGACTGAGTGAGGCTGAGGGCCTTATTTGTGAGGACATTTATGGAATCAGGCTGCACGCCGCAACCTGTTTCATTGATTCTGCCATGATTGGCGTTGATATAGCGCTTGGGCTGAAGGAGCCCCTCCACAGTCTGTACATACCCCTAGTGAGCGCAGGTACCTACTAAGTGCAAGTGCCGAGTGCTGAGCGGTTGTGAGGCATGAGTCACTACAGGAAAATAGGTCTTTAGCGATGGGAAATTCGGTCTTTAAAACTCCAAATCCGATCGTTATCAGTCAATTACAATGGGATAAAAACCGGTCGTCGCCGGTCGTTACTGCCTCTATCGTTTAAGGTAAACGACCGAATTTTGATCCCGCCATAAAAACTCTTTTAACGATGGCAAGGAATCCAGTCGTTATACCAAGATTAGCGAGGGGATTTTCCCATCGTTATATGTTGTCCCAGTCGTTAAAAACTTCAATAACAGTAACTAATTTTCAGTCGTTGTTAGTATTTGGCGACAGGAATTCCATTCGTTAATTGTATGTACTTTCAACGACATACTTTTTAAAACCAAAATTTCCCTTTGCTAATGTGAAATATTAAGTAATAAATATATTACACGCATTCGAAATCATATACAGAATGAAGTTAATATTGACATAAAACATCTCTTTTATTTATAGAGAACTAATCAAATTAGCAATAATATTACACCATGACCATGCACGTAATAAACTCCTTTGCACAGCTGATACATCAAGCTCTGCTTCAAAGAGAACAGACTTATCAATTGTTAAATTGCACAATAACAAATGTGTCAGTAGTAGCATGATCCTTGTTTCAATTCCTTAAAGAAAATAAAAAATTAAAGAAAAAGTAAAATAGTAGTTTGTACAGATGACGATTACATACAACTCCTAATAAAACAAAATAGATTTCCTTTGTTCTTCAACAATTCTAACTACTTCAACTTGCATGCTCGGAACTATCTTTATGGAAGATTCTTCAAACTTCAGGCCTTTTATCTGTTAAAAAGGTTCATATTAGTTGAGTAAGAAAACAAGATTTAAGTTAGTATCAAATCCTCCTCTTGAACCAGTCATGCCCATCCCTTAACATACTTCATTATTGGTACATATAATGTTATTCGAATAGAGAAGCTCCTTAGGCTGTATAGAATGAAGATATTGCAATGACATTCATATTTAGCTATGAAATAGAAAATGAAGATAAAAGAATAAATAAAAGATTCTAATGACCTAACAATGCAAACGGAAGTTCATAGTTAAGGTCCTCTACAATCTTAAGAAACTAATCTAACCAATCATAGAATTTGATAATGTTTTTTTTTCATTTTTCTAGCTCTCCATCTATGTCCAGCAGGTGCACTTACTACTACTGTGTAGTTTGGCTGGAACAAAGGCATGATCTGGAGGGAAGTATTCAGGACTGGAACAAAGGTATTCAACTTTGGAGAACGAGAAGGAATTGACGCTTCATGAAATGGAGGAGCTGAGGATTTCTTAATTTCAACTTGTAGGAGAGAAAAAGTGAATTGTCTTTTGTTAACTTCTACAGTAGTATTTAAGTCCTAAATTTTCCCTCAAACTAAAAAAGGAAATTGCCAATTATATGTACATCAATTTACATCTGAGTGTGAACTATAAACTTGTCTGTCTAAGCCATCATTCAATCAAAAGGCAATCTGATGTTAAAGGAATTTTCTACCAGAGCTTTGTGAAATAAATGAGGGAGAGAAGAGGTCTGCCCATCAACATTCACATAATTGCATTGTGTTATTCGAACACATAAATTTATAGTTATAACAGTACTAAACAAGTTTCTCTCCGGTTCTAATTTGATATATACTGCAAGTTTCTAATTTGAAGCGTTCAATTATTCTACGTGTGACCCAAACAATGAATCTGAGATGCACATATCTAATTGGATTTCAACATTAGAGTAATTGTACGCATATCAAGGTCAGTACTTTATTTAACTAACAACAAAAGACTTCACTAAATTTATTTAAGGATATTCATCAGGTCATAGTTGGTAGAAAGCTTACGAACTTGTTCAATATTAATTTCAGCTTGTACTTTGTTGACTTGAAGATGGTGCTGATGAAGATTGATCACCCAGTAAGCTTATAATATGTGCATACTTAGAATCTATGTCGTCCATACGTATTTCTAGTGATTCTTTTGCTTTTTTAGTTGCATTCAGCTCTGTATGCAGTGATTCTTTTTATTTTCGAGTTGCATTCAGCTCAGCCAGTATTGCAGCGTTTGAGGAGCTACTGCCTTTCAACTCCTTAGTGGTTATACCACTCCCTAATCCAACCACGTGACTCTTGTTTTGAGGTCCGAAGCATCTTTCTATCACCTCGATATTCGTAAGAGATGACCCAGATTGTACCACTTCTTGTATCTCAACCTATATAATACAAGAAAAATTAAAATAACAAAATACATTAAAATAAAATGAAGGATGTAAAATGAAGTTCACCAATAAGCATATATATTTTTTACTAGCTTCAGGTTCTACTAGTGTGTCATTTTTCTTGTGAGTCTCAAAGAAGATAGTCGTCATGTTTGGTGGATTACCGTCTTTGCCTCCTTCACATTTAAATAAACAAGTCAAACAAAGACGAGTTTTTTATATAGGATTGCACTGTGCACTTACCAGTTCGTAAATAATTTCTCTAATCGACTTGCTACCCGTACGATGAGGCATTCTCAACTTAGACCTATTGATCGAGTTTCTAATACGTGTTTCCTATATTAAGAACAAACCATTGAAATCATGAATTGTTGCTTACAATAATAAGAAGTTAAAAGTATTTATGAAGTCTTACGTTAAATTTTTCACTTAAAAAGTGTTCCTTGACCAACCATTCCCAATCACTCTCTTCTACCTCATCCGAGATATCTTTTAGTGCTTCATGCAATAACTTATATTTCACATACCTGTGCAATGATCCTCTCCAATTGGTCCATAACTTTCTCATATGATTTACCACGTGATCTCTTTGATGATTCATGTCATCACTGTCAAATTTCTCCTAAATATTTTTGCAAAATCATTAATCAAGAAAGTAAAAAGTTTCATGTAAAATAAAAAAAATAGATGTAGTCCACATTATGGTATATTCAAAGTTTCGAACACGTACTAGGTTCAGTTAAGACCTCTAAGTTTCATCAACGAACCTAACTTCTGTAATAGTTACATTTAGAGAGGATAAAAACGGTGTGTGCACAGAGACGAGAAACAAAAAGAAGCAAACAGAAGACAATGTTTTGTTTGCAAACAAACAGATACAAACAACAATTTCAAACGTTATAATGTTCTGTTTGAAAACACACAGACATAATCAAGTGAAGTTTGATGGATCGGAGATGGGCTTGGATGTCACGACCCAAAATTCATCAAGGTCGTGATGGCGCCGGACACCACAGTCAGGCAAGACAACACTCAATGGTGAATTAAATTCCTATTTTAGTATTTTTGAAAATCGTTACTTTTTATTTCATTATATAAAGATCAAATAAAGTTACCGAGTAATCAACGGTGTTTTAAATAATCCAATCCACAAATACATCCCAAAGTTATCCCAGAACCCGGTGTCATAAGTGTATGATCAGTTTCAAAGAAAAACCAAATAAATTACAATAACCGTCCAGAATACAAATGGGACAGTAAAGAAAGTACAATACATCCGAGGAAGACTCTGTTGACTGCGGGTCGTCTTGCGGGTAGCAGCTCTCCTAAGTCTCCAGGTCAGCCACATCACTGCGTCAAGCGGGGCCACTAGATATACATGTACCTGCGCAATAAAAATGCACATCAAGTGTAGTATGAGTACGAAAACAACATGTACCCAATAAGTATCCCGCCTAATCTCGAAGAGGTCGTGACGAGAGGTCGAATTTGACACTTGCTAGAGGTCAATGTAATAAAATCAAGGGTGACACTAAGCATGGATATCATAGGTAATTAACAAATAGTAATAGGAAATAACAACTTCCACAATTACAAACTTTAAATCTTCGTCATTTCAGTTGACAACTTATAATTCAAGGCCAGTAAACAGTTAAAAATCTCAGAAAGTACTCAACAAATATCATGCGCAAGAAATGCTGAGGGTCGAACGGCTCGGTAAATGTAAATTGTGCACTGCCGAAGGGTCGAACAGATCGAACCATAGATGCATCTATTACCCCGCTCGCGAATCGATCATGCGACGCGGTCATATATAAATAATAGAGTTACCCTGCTCGCGAATCCTACATGCGACTCAGGTACTCATAGATACACACATTCACACAATAATTCACATTTTATCAGGAAAATAATTACCCAAGGAAGTGATAAAATTCTCTTTTAATGGACGCGAAGGTAGTATTCAAAATCTTTTCCAGAAATTCATTTAACAATTTCGATAAGGTTTAATCATTTCCAAATTCATCAATAAAGTTACAAGTACGGCAAATAAAACATGCTTTTGGGTCCTAGACTACCCGGACATAAGCATAATAGTAGCTACACACGGACTTCCGTCATCTCGTGTGTACGTAGCCCACACAAATAGTAGCATGTATTTAATTATTTCACCTATGAGGACAATTCTCTCTTACAAGGTTAAAGGAGACTTACCTCGCTCCGAAGATTCATAACCGGCATCCAAGCCCTTCCGGCGACTCAAATTGATGCACCACGACCAAAAACTATCCAAATAACGGGCAAACCAATGAAAATATATTTTAATACTTACAACAATTCAATTTATATAAATTCCCGACACCGCTCGGAAAGTTGACAAAATTGCACTCGGGCCCATGTGCCCGGATTCCGAAAATTTTTGAAAATAAAGGTTACCCATAACTTTACGAACTCAAATATATAATCCTCTTTCAATTTCATGCCCAAATTCGTGGTAACAAATCAAAAAATACAATTTTCTAGGTTTACTCCCAAATCCCATAATTTCTACAAATTCCCATGTCCAAGTCCGCATATAATCATGTATTTAACTAATAAATGTGAAGAAACCACTTACCTAGAGTTGCTTGATGAAAATCTCCCCTTGAAGCTCTCTAAAATCGGCCCCATGAAAGATTTGAGACAAAAATGAGCCAAAACCCGTTTTAAAACAATTCACTGACCAGACGACCCTTCTATGCGATCGCAGGAATGCCTTCGCGATCGCGAAGGCTAAACTTGTTGCCTCCATAATTTGCACTATGCGATCGCACTTCCCTCCATGCGATCGCATAAGCCAATCGCAGCAACCTCCGAATTTTCCTCTATGCGATCGCACACTCTTCCCTACGTTCGCATAAGCCAAAACCAGCAGCCTCTAAATTTGCACTATGCGATCGTGGACCCTCTCACGCGATCGCATAGAGTAAAAATCTGCTGCAC
>ML413181.1:0-22070 GCA_005239525.1 Nicotiana knightiana
CAAAAAAAAAACAAAAGAGACCAAATTAAATCTTTATCTGCATTTGGTGTCTACATCAAATTTAATAAAAACTATAATTATTAAAAATTAAAAAGAAATATAGAAAATAATTATAATTAAGTGATAAATATATTTATAGAAACTCTATTAGTTTATATTTATTAGTTTGATATGAACATCGAATGTGTGACAAGTTTATTAAAGAAAATTATTTATTATATTTTTGAATAATTTTATAATAATTTCCAATATTTTCATTATAAATACTTATCAACAATATTTTCACTCTGAAAATTTAGTATAAATTCATAGCAAGAGATGCACGGGAAACACGTTATCATGCGGCTAAAAAACTTACACGGTCTCTTGGACTACGAGTTCGAACTTTGGACTAAAATATTCAGTTTGACAAATTGGGGAGTGAAATTAGTTGAAAGTCCTTTTTTTTTTTTGTAAGAAAGGTAAATATTATATATATTAAAGCGTTGCATATAGAGAGTGATATTCCACCGTTGTTATCCTACTTACACTATTGCTAGTATTATGACTATTATTAGTTATTGTTGGTCTTTAAGCTTAGTCTAGCTTAATTTTAAGCTTGATATAGCTTAAAGAGAGTGAATAGAAAATGGTGGGAAAAAAAATGGAGGGAAGTGAAATTTTGAATTAGTGTACTTTGTCCCTCGTTGGAAGAAGGAAAGAAAATCTATGTGTATATATAGAGAGACTCTTCTTCTAGCTCTTAAAGAGTTGAGAAGAAGGCAAGCTTCGCGCCGTCGCCGTCGTCGCTCGCTCGGCTCGGCTTCGGCTTCAGATTTGGTCAAAGATTAATTGATTAATCTTTTTGGACAAAATTCTTTCAAATTATTTAATTAATTAATTAATGGAAAAGTTTCAAATCCGGAATGACCCGCGACCCGGTCTGACCCGTTTTCTTTCCCGGATTATTTTAAATCCGTTTTTAGGATTCACACCTGTTCCAACAGCTATGGCTGTTCTGAAAGGTTGCAAAACCTTTTCAGAAATAGTACGAAATTGGCTATAAATATACCTTGAATCCTAGAATTTTTACTTACTAAATTTTCTGATCTTCTTCTGGAAAAAATATTCCAGTATGTTTTACAACCTTCGAGTGGTTCGTTGTTCACCGGCGTTTTTGGTACCAACACTCCGGTGAGTTAAATCGTTCTATCCTGGGAGGATATATTTCAAAACCTCGGGTACTTAGGGGAATAATTTCCTTAAGGACACACTATGTATTCAGTGGACTCGATTTTTTCCTACACTGTTTTCATAATTCATTTTTGACGTTCTTGTTCTACTAACTTTCTGTTTCTGTATTTTTCAGAAAGTTTAGTGTTTTTTAGTTTATTTTACAGCAGTACAGATTACTAACAGTTATAACATTACAAGCTGAAATAACATTCCAATCTGCTATTTCCGTATCCAAGAAGACATGTTGAGCTGGACTATGATTTATAGCATGCAAAAGAGATAGTCCATTATTATCTTCTTCCTAGGTTTGTACTGCAAAAGTTGGAGGATGATCAAAGACTTGTAGTTGAAAATTTCCTTCCAAAAAACTGCCCGCACTTGCTAAGCTATCTGCTAATCTATTTTGTTCTCTGTATGCATGGCTAACCAGCGGGTCATGTAATTCCTTGAGTAGGTACCTGGATAATACAGTGGATCTCCTGCTCAGTCATCCTAAGCTCCTCCACTTTGATATGTTCCTCATTCCATAACACTACTAACCCTCCCAATTAGACCACTGGCAGAAACCTGTGCCATGTTAGCAAATTGATAGGTGTTCCTAAGCCTATTATGATCATGCATGTGAGTCTCTAGCAAGACAGCAAGAGCATGTCTATGATTGTTCAACAATGATCTAAAATTAGTTGAAAGTCGATATCCCTTTTGCTTTAATTAGAATATAAAAGTAATTTAAATATAGAAATTCCATTCTTCGTTTAATTAGAATAAATATATAATATATAAATAATTCTAATCTAAATGCCCCTTTTTATCTACCTATTCTAGCTAATCTATTAAATCTAACTCATTAAATGTTTACCGCTCATTTAATAGGAATAACAAGCACTACCTCCAGTTTACTTTAAGTAATTTTTTTAGTTCTTTTCATATATATTAAAAAATTCATCTTTTAGCATTAATTAATAATAAAATTGACCATATTAATCTTAATTTGCTCTTGAACATATAACAAATTACTCCTAGGTTCTTTACGGCAAGGGTAACTTTGAAAAAAAAAATTAATTTTTTCTTAATATCTGAAAAAATTAAATATTGTGGCCCACAAAAAAAAGACCAAAAATCACTTAAAGTGAATCGGAGAGAATAGCAATATTCTCACAAACGTTAGTTAAATCTAAACCTAATAAATGATATAGAGAACACTCTATCATAGTACTGACCAAAAGAAAAATCATACAATAAAGTACAGACTACAACTTAATTCCATCTGTTGCTAGCTTATGTTATGTATAGATATGGGATCCCTAGCCAGTATTAGACTATAACAAAATTCCTATTAGAAATCTTGTATGATTCTAGTTGGTCCCCCTTAGGGATGGCAATGGAGCGGGCCTGGGTGGGTTTGGACTTATGCAAGACGGGACGAGTTTGGCATTAGGAACTTTTACATTTCTATACCACATAGGAGACCTTATTACCCTCAATGTTTAAGGTTTGACTTAATTACACTTAGTATACCAAATTACCAATTCCATACCATACTTAATTAAGGGTCTAATTAATTGGACGTTTTTTACTCTTTAATTAAAGGTGTCCATATATCCCATGTTTCTCTCTCCCTCTAATTCCTAAGACCAGCGTTGTTTTTCCCTCCCCTTTCTTCCTCTTCTCCATTCTTTCTTCTTCTCAAAAAATACAGAGATGAAACTCATTTTTTATAATCAGATTTTTATTATTACACGACACCAAAGATTTCAGAAATTATTTTAGTTATCATCCTCACAGTCAATTATCACCCTCACCCACATTTATGTACTGTTATTAAAGTATTGGTAATTGACTGTAGATGCTTAAAATTGGCCTTTATTTGAACTGCAAACGTGGGTTTTTAATAGGAGATGAAAAATAACTATATTGTGCAAAGCACATCTTCTAACCGAACTATATTCTCGTATTAGAAAATTTTGGCATTCATCTAGAATTACATCCGGAATTATTGTTGAAGACCCTATTGCATGCCAAGTTGTTATATACAAGGTCTGTGAATTAGGGACAATTAGGTTTCAGAGATTAATTTACTGCAAGTACTAAAACTTTTGGTAGTCTAGAAGAGAGCAAACTGATGACCAATTGTTCTAGATATCAAGTAACTAGGAAGAGGCAAAAAGAAAATAATTGAATTGGCGTGAAAACTGGAAACAATAGTATGTGTTTCCTCCCAAGCCACTACTAATCATTTCCTTCCTTATATTTTAATAATTAGAACTTTTGGTGATTGAAATTTCTTCCTAAAATAATTCCAGGCTTTACAACATATACACTCTCAAACTGGGTACATTGGATTTGAATATCCCAATTCCCATTCAATTGTAGCTTAATTGGTATTTTTGACATAATTGCATTTTTTGCAGAAGATTTTGTAGAAGCTTTAGTCGTTTTGGATTATTGAAAACAGAAAATAGTACATCTACAATCAGAATACAAATAATCTACAATTCATCTACAAAATATCTACAAACTGGGTATATTGAATTTTAATATCCCAATTCCCATTCGATTGTAGTTTAATTGGGATTTTCGACATAATTGCATTTTTTGCAGAAGATTTTTAGAAGTTTTAGTCGTTTTTAATTTGTGAAAACAGAAAATAAAGCATCTACAATTAGAATACAATAATCTACGATTTATCTACAAAATATCTACAAACTGAGTACATTGAATTTTTATATCCTAAGTCCCATTCAATTGTAGCATAATTGAGATTTTTGACATAATTGCGTTTTTTCAGAAGATTTGTAGAAGTTTAGTTGTTTTTTATTTGTGAAAACAGAAAATAAAGCATCTACAATCAGAATACAAATAATCTACAATTTATCTACAATTTCTGCAATATGTCTTCTTCTTCTTCTTCTTCTTCTTCTTCTTCTTCTTCTTCTTCTTCTTCTTCTTCTTCTTCTTCTTCTTCTTCGACGAGTTTCAATCTAAAGTTCAGTTAAAACCAAGTCTAATCTTCACCAAAATCCTTCAAAATTGAGATATAAACTCCAAACCATATTCCCAATTATTATCAACAACACCCAACCCATACCTTATATTGCAGCAACTGTAGATAAATTGTAAAAAAAATATAGAAAAATTGTAGAGTATTGTTTATTTATTTTTGAGCTTTTGTTTTTTTGTGTTAAAAGTTTTGATGGGAGCTTGTTATTCCACTTCGTCTGTTTTGGAGCTAACTTGTGTAGATGAGAAGATATTTTTTAAGTTATATATATATATATATATATATATATATATATATAGTGCTATACCTTTAAATTCAAGAAAGTATGGTTGTATTGTATTTAAAGAGGCGTGAATTTATAGAATAGGTTGAATGTGAGGAATGTGTCAAATAAGACTCACAATGACTTGTTTTCTACATTTAATCTTACAACAAAACTACATATCATTTGAAACATTAATATGAAAATACAGAATTTCAATGTTTCTACAAATTATCTACAAAATATCTACAAACTGTTCATAACAAAATTTATCTTTATTTTCATGCATGTTCGTCTGGAACACTANGCATTATTTCTACCCAGTGAAATACAACTACAATAACATAAAACTTACATACAAATTTTATACAAAATTTATACAATATGTCTTTTGTATATTTTGTATCTGATTTATACATACTAAAAATAATTTTCATACAATGTTGTTCAACTTTTATACAATAGTTAAATGAATAAAAGAAAAATAAGTAAACAACAAAATATATTTTTCTATAATTTAACTACAATTTATCTACAATTTCTGCAATATGTCGTCTTCTTCTCCTTCTTCTCCTTCTTCTTCTTCTTCTTCTTCTTCTTCTTCTTCTTCTTCGAGTTTCAATCCGAAATTCAGCCAAAACCAAGTCTAATCTTCACCAAAATCCCTCAAAATTGAGATATAAACTCCAAATCATATTCCCAATTATTTGCAACAACACCCAATCCAAACAAAATAATGATTTTTGAATACCCAAATTTGAATTCAAAGCTTCAAAGCTTTTTAATGGCTGCCAATGGTGGAATTGCTGCTCTCTTTTCCTTTGCTTTGTATTACTAAAATTTGGACATAATTGCGTTTGATGTAAAAGAATTGTAGAAGATTTAGTCGTTTTTGATTTGTGAATTGTAGAAGAATAATCAATTCGTTTTTGAATTGTAGAAGAATAATCAATTCGTTTTTGAATTGTAGAAGAATAATTGTGTTTGATGTAGAAATGCTAAATTTGAAACGAAACTGACGAAGAAGATTAATGTGCGTGATTTGCGTTTGGAAGATCTGGAAGAATATTTAATCCCCTAATTTTAGCGCGCCTAAATGAGGAAGCCCACAGCTACAATGATTCCTTATTTAATGCATGATTTATATTTTGTAGAAATACTATTAGCATGAAGGGTAATATGCAAATTATGAACATATTTGGTAATATAGTTTCCTATATGGTATAGAAACAAAAATTTCCCCATAATACAGGTGCAGGGCAGGGTGGGACGGGTTGAACCTTTTCTAAATAAATCTAACGCGGGGCGGGGCGGGTGTTTGGTTTTCTCCTTTCACATTTTGAAACTAACATTATTTGGAAGAAAAATTGATCCAATCTGTTAATGAAATTGAGTATGAACGTTTCTGGTTCTTATGGAAAGAAAATACCAGATTTTCTTGTTAATTTTGATGTCTCAAACTTTTTCATTCAAAAAAAATAAAATCAAAGCCATAAAATTCATTACTTTTCGTAATGTCTGGACTCTTTATCCCCACAACATGTTTATATCTTTGTGAATAAAATTAACTGAAAGCCAAAAAAGATAATTTTTTTTTTCAAAATTAAGTTGGGTAGGGCGGGGCGGGTTGAAAACAGATAAAAGAGCTATGCAGGGCGGGTTAGAAATTTTGTGGGTTAAGCTCAAACCCGCCCCATTGCCATCCCTAGTCCCTCTTTATTACTGGAAAAATAACACTATATAGCCACTCTCAAAATAATAGTCGAATATATATATATTCTCATGTTATATACAAAAATTATACAAATTTTGTATACTTTTTCGGCTAACGAATATAAATAATTTCTTGCGCAAGCTAAAAGTAAATAAATCCCCGGAATTTGTTTGTTAAGTCAAAAAACCAACCTACCACTAGTACTAGGTTGTTTTCTTGAACAAGAAAAGGGAAAACACTCTACCATGCACAACGGCGAATCCAATATTTGAATTTATGACTCGAATTATATATACAATAATAACTTATTTTACAGTCAAATATTATTAAATATTTAGTAAATTTTATAATACAAATATATAGATTTTGAAAAAACCTACCGAGTTCAGGGGAATTCATAGGCTTAAGGCTAGGTAGACTCGCCCCCGATGATACGTGCTGTATGAAATACAACCTTCTTCGGTCTAGTTATCCGATACCAATGATTACTGACCCGATATAATTCAGGTTCACTCTGGATAGACCAACAGAAAGATTAAAAACACATTCGATCGAAAAATTCTTCCTTCCCGGCGCTTAAAATAAAGACTTCTAGTTAGCGATCATGATATATGTACCTATACTTGTGAACTAAACCTAACTTATAGCATTTTCATGGTACATATAAGATTTTCACAAACGCTAAAGCTTTACCTAAAATAATATATACAACACTTTATCACACAACACAGCACAGACTACAAATTTGAACATGTCCATTTGTAGAGATATGGGATCCCTAGCTAGTATTAGAGTATACAGAATTCCTATCTGTATTCATGTATGATTGGTGCGGGGGGGGGGTTGGGTGGGTTGGGGGAGGGGTTTGGGAGCTCAAAACCTAGAAGCAAATTCAAAATGTAAACTTGATGGATTCAATCTTTAATTCTTATGGGTGAAAATCATCTGATTCCCTAAGTTTGTCTAAAAAATCAAACTCCCCTCCAACATTAAACAATAAATATTCTGCTTCTCCTATCGTATACATTGTCTATAAATATGTAATATTTGAGAAATTCATTATAAAATATAACTTTATTTTTAATCATTATTTTTATATTACTCCGCCACGTTTTATTTGATTGATATTAACAGGATCTTTCACTCTAGTATTTTAATTCTGCCCATTTCTTTCCTTATTCAAATTCTAAAATTATATATGATTGATTATGGTTTTTATTTTTTTTAAAAATGATTTTCTCTATAGGTAAATTCATAGTATAAATTAAGAAAAATGTTTTGATATTAAAAAGAAAAAGTAAAAAAAATTAATCGGCAAGGCTGATAAAATTGAGGATAAAATAGGTATTTTAAAAATACAATTAAGTTTCAAGTAGCAGAATATCTATTGTTTAAAGTTGAAGGAGGAGTTTGTTTTTTAAGATGAAGTTGGGGGATTAAAATGATTTTCACACGCTTTTGAATTATTACGTATAGCACATTTATTAGGAATAACAACTAGTAATATTTTCAACAACATTAAATGTTTACCTGAAATTATATATACCACACTCTATCATACAACTAGTACACTCTACACAATATAGATATTGGTTGTCTAGTACTAGAGTAAACTGCGATTCTTATTAATTAGTATTATATGCATGATTCATGGTGTTCTTTTTCCCCTTTTAATTAATTGGTCTTAAAAATTGTAATAGGTTTTATTTATAAGAAAAAGAAAAAGGAAACACACTCCATCATAAATCATGTTGTATGAAATATGTCATTTTCGATTTAACTATTCGATAGTTAAATTATACGTCCATTAGAGAAGGTAAACACTCTTTATCGAAAGATCTTCTTCGAATTCGAGATTTTTTATTAAGAATCTTAATAGACCCTACTAATTCACTAGTACTAATTTTTTATGGGTGGGGTAGGGTGGGGGTGAGGGGTGCTTATCGTGCATCATGTTGTATGAAATATCACTTTTTTTCAATTTAATTATTCGGTATTTAAATTATACGCCAACTAGAAAAGATAAAAAACTTTTTATCAAAAAATCTTTTATTTCTAAAATCGAACTCGAGAGACCATGCAAGTTCGATTGGCTAATAAGTGATCTACACAAGTTAATCTATTTTTGATTGAGTAAAATTAACCAAAAATATTACTACAAAATTATAAGTGACGGTCGTAAAATTATAATTTAAAAAAAACTTTTTTCTAGAATGTTCGCAAATTTTTGTTCTTATAAAAAATGATTATTTCCACCTATAATGGTGGGCAAAAAAATATGCAAATTGGCACATGGTTTATGAAAAATCCTGATGATTGACAATTGACCAATCAAAATTTATATAGTACTAGATTTGACACTACCTTTTGGATTTTTTTGCCTTAAACAAGATAATGATGTGTAATAGTATCTAAAATGGAGAGGCAATATATCTCATATATGTTTCTCATATAGAAGTAGAAGCATTATTCCACCTTTTGAATCAAACATTATTGTAAATATCAACCTAATGTATGTGGGAACCATCTTTCAAGATTCATGAATTATCCTTTTTGCACTAGACATTGTATATAAATATCATTCATTTATATATTTTTACTATTTTGAACAGTAGGGTAGTAATAATTTTGACATCGAAAAAGAAGATCGGGGTTTTATAGGCAGGGGCAAAGCTATGTTGGTCGCTAAAAAAATATTTTACGTATAAGGTAAAATATTACTTATTATCGATTAAAAATAATCTTTGAACAAAGGGTAAATTTCGTATCTTCGCCACTATTTAAAGGTTGTATTCTCTCCGATCTTTTGCTTTAAAAGAAGAGAGAGAGAAGAGAGAGAGGACTTGACACGTTGTATTCTCTCCGATCTTTTGCTTTAAAAGAAGAGAGAGAAGAGAGAGAGGACTTGACACGTTGTATTTTCTCCGATCTTTTGCTTTAAAAGAAGAGAGAGAAGAGAGAGAGGACTTGACACGTTGTATTCTCTCCGACCTTTCGCTTGAATTATAAGACAATAATTATTGTACGTCGATCTAAATGAAATTTTAATTAAAAAATCTAGGACAACTATATATGTATCATGTATATTTGTTTTTTGCATCAATGTCATTTCGCTCATCCTTTCCTCAAAATCTTCCACTTTAATGAAGAGAGAAAGGATTTTACAGGTTATATTCTCTTCCATCTTTCGCTTTAATCATAACTATTACTTGAATTATAGGACTATAATTATATCAAAATGCTGCAGTTTATTTCATGTTTCACTTGGAAAATTGATAGGTTTAGCACTTAGCATTAATACAAGCCAACCCTTACAATAAAAAAACGCGGCTTAAATTTGGGGTCCTAGGATAAAGCAGTAAAATTGACAATTTCAGGATTAATTCAATATACCAAACAATCAATAAAAAATAATACGTGGGTAACATATCTCAACATAATTAATTTCATTATAAATAATCTCAACATAACTAATCCCATCATGACATCGCTTCGAACCAAACGACCCCTTAGCATATATAACTTAAATCCTTAATTTTGTGCTATACTTATAATTCACTCACCATGGCTATGTATGCTACTATCAGAACCCACCAATTTTCTTTTAAATTCAATCTTGACTTTACAATGTTACAAGCAGATGTAAAGTCAGAATTTCAAGTTTATGAGTTTGAGATTCTAACTGTTTTAAGTTACTGAATTTTAAATTAATAATTTACATAAATTTAATGAATTTTTTATGACAAATATATAATTCGAACTAAAGCAATTGAATTTGACCGAACCCGTTCCCAGCACTTTGGCTCCGTCCCCGGTTATAAGATCCATTTTTAAATGCGACGGGATTCTTGTAATTAAATAAATGAAATATTTTTCTTTTCCTTAATTACTTTAAAACACTATGCCTAGAATTGCTATGGCAAGGACAACTTTTCTTTGTTTGTTTTCATTGTGGGCCGTTGGGAAACAGAAGAAATTGTACTAAATCACGTGGAGAAAATACAACAGAAACTACATGAATAGCTAGCTGTCTACTACAAAAACAAAGATCATGAAAGTGACTCGAAAATACTATAGAAACAATGTATTTGTTGTCTCAAAAGTAAGAGAAACTCCCAACAACCCTTTTCTGTGTGTCACGATCCATTTTTTCCCTCCGAGAAATATCGTGACGGCACCTAATCGCTACGACTAAGTAAGTCTATTAACATTGAGATAACAAAAAATAAAAAATATAAAAGAAACAACTAAGCATCAAAATGGCTATATAAGGTAAAATGCCACGTGACATATACAAGTAAAACCAATTTGCCAATGTATACACAACACTTCCAAAATCCGGAACCATGAGTCACAAGCTCTATGAAATCTATCTACAGTCTGCTATACAAGGAGTCTAAGAAGTACAGGAGGGAAACAAAGTAAACAACAAAGGGGGACTCCGAGGATCTGCGGACGCGTGTAGATATACCTTGAAGTGTCCGGTAGCTGCTGTTGCTGGACTAATACTGAGGCGGACGAGAAGTACCTGGATCTGCACACAAAAATATGTGCAGGAAGGGCGTGAGTACACCACAATAGTACCCAGCAAGTGCCAAGCCTAACCTCGATCGAGTAGTGACGAGGTCAGGTCCGGGCCCTACCGGTATAAATATAATGAAATAAGACAGAAAGAAATATATTACAGTAAAAACAAATACAAAAATCTACAGGAATAGAAGTCAAAGAAAACCCTCAGCTCAGAACACAGTAATAACAATAGGAGGATCCCTTGGGATACCGTCCCGTAGTCCCAAACGCAAATGTGCAGGGGATCTCCCGAAATACCTTTCCGTAGTTACAAAGTAAATATGCAGTGGTGGGGGATCTCCCGGAATACCGTTCTGTAGTCCCAAAGTAAATATGCAGTACAGGGGGATCTCTCGGAATACCATTCCGTAGTCCCAAAGTAAATATGCAATACAGGGGGATCTCCCGGAATACCGTTCCGTAGTCCCAAAGTAAATATGCAGTACAGGGGGATCTCCTAGAATACCGTTTCATATTCCCAAAGTAAATATGCAGCTCAACCAATAAACATAACAGTTACCGCAAGAAACCTACAGTTAGGCTAAGTTAAAACCAAAGAAAACAGAAATTCCACTAAATATGCTGCACAGAGTTCAAATAGACAGTCAAAACACATAGGCATGCTTTTCTAATCTAAACAAGGTAATTACATATGCTAGTGTAGTTCAAACAAGGAAAAACATGTTATGATTTAGTGAAAAATGAAGTTTTACAACAAATAGCCCGTGTACGTACTCGTCACCTCATGTACACGACGCTCGTATATCAAACAGTACCAAAATCCTAAGGGGAGTTCCCCCACACAAGATTAGGCAAGCCACTTACCTCGAACCAAGCTCAAATCAATCCGAAACCACGCTCTTGCCATGAGTATTCAACTCCAAATGGCCCAAATCTAATCAAATCAATTACATAACGTAAATATAGCTACAAGTAACTAATATAGCTAATGAACTCGAAGCTAAGGCAAGAAAATAGAAAAACGCCCAAAAAGCCTCCCGGAGCCCACGTCTTGGAAACGGGTAAAAGTTACCAAATAAGAACACCCATTCACTCATGAGTTCACTCGTACAAAAATCACCCAAATCCGACACCTAAATCCCACTCAAAACTCAGAAATTCGATTGGGGAACTTTTTCACAATTTCTCACTTTCTTACTTTCTTACTCAAATTCCTTGATTAAATGAAGAAAACAATAATAGATTAATGAAATGTGATCAAAATAGGATTAGGAATCGTTACCCAATGATTTAATCTTCAAACCCCTCGAGAAATCGCCTTCTCCCGAGCTCAAAATCGAATTTTGTGAAAATGAACATCAACCCTTGATTCTGCCCCTTTTTCAGCCCAGTTATTTCGCATCTGCGGACGATTCATTGCACTTGCGTCATCGCACCTGCGGAATTTCCATCGCAGGTGTGGAAATGACTTAAGGGAATGGGTCCGCATCTGCGAGCAAATGGCCCCACCTGCGCATGCGCACCTGCGGGCCCATGTCCGCTTCTGTAGTCTTCTTCCGCTTCTGCGGGTCCTGTAAGGCATTTGTGATGCGCGGGCATCGAAGATGCGGCGATTCCCTCGCACCTACGACCCCTGTCCATTCCTTCCCAATCCGCTTCTGCGCATGCTCTTCTGCACGTGCAAGTCCGCATCTGCGGAGAAACACCAGAATCCAGCAATCTCAGCAGTTTCCTAAGTCCAAATTCCATCCGTTAAGCACCCGAAACTCACCCGAGGTCCCCGGGACCTCAACCAAACATACCAACCAATCCTAAAACACCATACGAACTTAGTCAAGTCTTCAAACCATATCGAACAACATAAAAAATACGAATTATGTACGGATTCAAGCCTAATGAACTTTGAAATTTCTAAATTCTACAAACGACGTCGAAACATATCAAATCTTGTCCGAATGACTTCAAATTTTACACACAAGTCAAAAATGACACTACGAACCTACCCAACTTATGGAGTTCCATTCCAGGCTCGATATCAAAATTTTCACTGCCGGCCAAAATCGCCAAAATTTTAACTTTTGCCAATTCAAGTCTAAATCTACTACGAACCTCCAAATCACATTCTAGACGCGCTCCTAAGTCCAAAATCACCTAACAGAGCTAACAGTACCATCAAAATTCAAATCTGAGGTCGTTACACACAAGTCAACATCCGGTCGACTTTTCTAACTTAAGCTCCCAAATAAGAGATTAAGTGTCTCAATTCGTTTCAAAAACCAACACGAACCCTCCCGGCAACCCAAAATAGCAGAATAAGATACGGGGAAAGTAGTTAATAGGGGATCGGGACTCTAACTCTCAAAACGACCAGCCGGGTCGTTACATCCTCCCCATCTTAAAACAATCGTTCGTCCTCAAATGAGTATAAAGACATACCTGAAGTTGTGAAAAAATGAGGATAACGGCTGCACATATTCTGCTCGGCCTCCCAAGTCGCTTCCTCGATCAGATGACCCCTCCACTGTACCTTTACCGAAGCAATATTCTTTGACCTTATCTTTCTGACTTGCCTGTCCAAGATAACCATTGGCTCCTCAACATAAGATAGATCCTTGTCCAGCTGGATTGAGATAAAATCCAATATATGAGTCGGATCACCGTGATACTTCCGGAGCATCGAAACATGGAATACCAGATGAACTCCTGCTAGGCTGGGAGGTAAGGAAATCTCATAAGCAACCTTCCCAACATGCCGCAATATCTTAAAAGGACCAATGTACCTCGGGCTCAGCTTGTCCTTATTCCCGAAACTCATGACGCCCTTCATAGGCGATACCAGAAGACCTGCTCTCCAAGAATGCTAAATCATGAACCTTTCGTTCCGCATAACTCTTCTGTCTGGACTGCGCTGTGCGAAGTCTATCCTGAATCACCTTCACCTTGTCCACGGCATCCTGGATCAAGTTTGTACCGAACAATCGGGCCTCGCCGGCTCGAACCAACCCACTGGGGACCGACACCGCCTACCATACAGAGCCTCATATAGTGCCATCTAAATACTGGACTGGTAGCTGTTGTTGTAGGCAAACTCCACAAGTGAAAAAAACTGGTCCCATGACCCTCCAAACTCCATTACACAAGCACATAGCATATCCTCTAGACTTTGAATCTATGAAGTTCCATCGTATATGTACACTTATATATGATACTTCTCTTTGAATCTATTATCAATATCATATGATGCATGAATGCCCAATTGATTAGTGGTAACTGCCCGACCGGCCGTAGCTCGGTGGTAAATGTATGACTGCCCGACCGTCCATATCTCAGTGGTAAATGTATAACTGCCCAACCGGCCGTAGTCCGGTGGTAAATGCATGACTTCCTGACCGGCCGTAGCTCGGTGGTAAATGTGTAACTGCCCAACCGACCCTAGCTCGATGGTAAATGCATGACTGTCCGACCGGCCGTAGCTCGGTGGTAAATGTGTAACTGCCCAACCAGTGGTAACTTCCCGGCCGACCGTAGCACGATGGTAAATGCATGAAGATGCATGTCTCACTATATTATAAACATTAACATATTTATCATATACCTCAATAGAGACTTAGGAACATACTTAGACGTGCTTGCATATTACTTTACATGAATGAATAACACAGACATCCTTAACTACTAAGAGCAGAACCACTTATGGAATAGCATTACATTTTCGTATCGTTACTTGGATCATGGCAAAAGAAGGAAGGATTAGCCTTAACATACCTGATCCGGTTCTCTTAACAATCCCTATAACACACGTTGATTGCGATAAAACACGTAACGGCGGATCGAAGTAGCAAAAAATCCTTAAGATATTCTTGATATCATAGCACGTTATTTCTTATCCGACTAATATTCACTTCATACTCTACATCATCAAACAATTCCTTTCGGCCTTCTTCTGTCATGTATCTCCAAAATTCCTCCAATTTCATTACCAATAAAGAAATCAAGAAAAAGGGTTCATTACCATTAGAGAAAACCAAGACAAAGGAAATTATTCAAAGATAACTTATGTGTCATTCATGGTCTCTAACGTGTAAACAAAGTCATTTAGGTGTTATGACTCATCATACACCTTAGTACCACCAAGCTACATGACTTTAAGAGTTATTAATTTGAAAGGGAGGGGCTGCCACGTTAGGCCTTGTAGGACTTATCCAAACTTTTAATTTATTTCCCACTAAAAATTATTAATTACCCGATTATCCATATAATTAAGAATTACCCGATTATCCGAAATTATTTAACACACTTTATACACCTTACTATTATGGTCATATGGTACCATATAAAATCAATACATACATTATTATTTCATTAAGACATCCATGTAAAAAAATGCACATATTTTCTCAATTTCTAATTTTTCTAATCTCATATAAAGAGTACTAATTTTCGTACGCTTAATTCTTAAAATAGTAAAAAGATAACCTTCTTTTCTTGTGAGAAAATAATTTTTATCTTTACAATAAAGAAAATTTCATATTATTTTTATAGTTTAAAGCATATTCTGAAGTAGTAATATTAATAACTATATAAAATCATATTTTTCAAAATTTTTACAAAAATGTTCCACTCAAAATACCATATCAAACGTAAATAATGGTGTCAATATTGTTAAACTCACGGGATGTAACAACGATGACACTCCTCAAGAAAACCCTGAGCATCCTTTGAAGCTAATTCGCTGAAAGTGGGTGGGTGGTAATTCTTGTACCTCTCAAGTTTAAGCTGCTCTGCATCCGAAGTAGCTACCCTGGTCTCATGTTGAACCGGATCCACTGGGGGTATAGGAATAAACTCTGGGGCCTGATCAACCTGGACCCTCTGCTCAAGAGTGCGGGTTGCGCGTTGCGGGAGCTATCAACTGAACATGCTCATGAACTAAGCTAAGGTCTCCTGGAGGGGTGGAGCAGTAATAGGAACCTCCGGTGCCGGCCCTCCAACTGGGGCTGCTGGGGGCTCCTCTGTTGCAGCTCGCACCGGTGCTCAGGCTGCACCGCATGGCCGTCCTCTACCCCGATCCCGGCCTCTAGCGGCTCTGGCAAGGGGCTCGGGTGCCTGATCATCAGATCTCCCGGTGCGGGTCCTAACCATCTGTGATAAGAATAAAATAGAAAGTTTTAGAATTTTGATGTCAATAACTCACACGAGAAGGAAGTCAAAGAAGTATGATTGTTTCTTAACAGTTCTATAGCCTCCCAAAGATAAGTACGGATGTCTCCGCACCGATCCGCGAGATTCTAATAAACCGGCTTGTGACTCACGATGCCTATGAACCTAGAGCTCTGATACCAACTTATCAAAACCCATTTTTCCCCTCCGAAAGACGTCATGATGGCACCTAGTCGCTACGACTAGATAAGCCTATTAACATTGAAATAACCGAAATAAAAAATATAAAGGAAACAACTAAGCATAAAAAATGGCTATATAAGGTAAAATGCCACTCGACATATACAAGTAAAACCAATTTGCCAATTTATACACAACACTTCCCAAAACCCGGAACCATGAGTCACAAGCTCTATGAAATCTATCCACAGTCTGCTATACAAGGAGTCTAATAAGTACAGGAGGGAAATAAAGTAAATGATAGAGGGGGACTCCGAGGATCTGTGGACGCGTGCAGATATACCTTGAAGTCTCCGGTGGCTGCTGCTGCTGCTGGACTAATACTGAGGCAGACGAGAGGTACCTGGATCTGCACACAAAAGCATGTGCAGGAAGGGCGTGAGTACACCATAATGGTATCCAGTAAGTGCCAAGGCTAACCTCGGTTGAGTAGTGACGAGGTCAGGTCAGGGCCCTACCGGTATAAATATAATGAAATAAGATAGAAAGAAATATATTTCAGTAAAAACAAATACGGAAATCTATAGGAATAGAAGTAAAAGAAAACCCTTAGCTCAAAACACAGTAATAACAACATGGGGATCTCCCAGGATACCGTCCCGTAGTCCCAAACGTTAATGTTCTCCTAACCATTCCATAGTGCCAAAGTAAATATGCAGTGCTGGGGGATCTCCTGGAATACCGTTCTGTAGTCCCAAAGTAAATATGCAGTACAGGGAGATCTCCCGGAATACCGTTCCGTAGTCCCAAAGTAAATATGGAGTACATGGGTATCTCCCGAAATACCATAGTCACAAAGTAAATATGCAGTACATGGGGATCTCCCGAAATACCGTTTCGTAGTCCCAAAGTAAATATGCAGCTCAACCAATAAACACAACAATTACCGCAAGAAACCTACAGTTTATGCTATGTTCAAACCAAAGAAAATAGAAATTCCACTAAATATGCTGCATAAAATTCAAATAGATAGTCAAAACACGTAGGCATGATTTTCTAATCTAAACAAGGTAATTACATATGCTAGTGTAGTTCAAATAAGGAGAAACAAGTTATGATTTAGTGAAAAATGGAGTTGTACAACAAATAGCCCGTGTACGTACTCGTCACCCCACGTGCACGACGCTCGTATATCAAACAATACCAAAATCCTAAGGGGAGTTCCCCCCACACAAGGTTAGGCAAGTCACCTACATCGAACCAAGCTCATATCAATCTGAAACCATGCTCTTTCCACGAGTATCTAACTCTGAGTGGCCCAAATCTAATCAAATCAATTATATAACGTAAATATAGCTACAAGTAACTGATCTAGCTAAGAAATCGAAGCTAAGAAAAGAAAATAGAAATTGCCCAAAAAGCCACCGCGGGCTCACATTTCGGAATTGGGTAAAAGTTACCAAATAAGAACACCCATTCACTCACGATTTCACTTGTACAAAAATCACCCAAATCTGACGCCTAAATCCCACTCAAAACTCAGAAATTCGATTGGGGAACTTTTCCCCCAATTTTTCACTTTCTCACTCAAATTCCTTGATTAAATGAAGAAAACAACAAAAGATTAATGAAATGATCAAAATAGGATTAGGAATCATTACCCAATGATTTCCTCTTCAAAACCCTCAAAAAATCGTCTTCTACCGAGCTCAAAATCGAAGTTTGTGAAAATGAACATCAACCATCGATTCTGATCCCTTTTCAGCCCAATTGTTCTTCATTTGCGGGCAATTCATTGCACGTGCACCATTGCACTTGTAGAATTTCCATCGCAGGTGCGGAAATGAATTAAGGGACTGGATCTGCATCTACGAGCAAATGGCCGCACGTGTGCGTGCGCACTTGCGGGCCCAAGTTTGCTTCTGCGGCTCCTGTAGCGCATCTGCGGGCATCGCAGATGCGGTGATTCCCTCGCACCTGCGACCCCTGTCCATTCCTTCCCAATCCGCTTTTGTGCATGATCTTCCGCACGTGCGAGTCCGCACTTGCAGCCTCTCCTCCGCAGTTGTGAAACACCAGAAACCAGCAATCTTAGCAGTTGCCTAAGTCTAAATTCCATCTGTTAAGCACCCGAAACTCACCCGAGGTCCCCGGGACCTCAACCAAACATACCGACCAATCCTAAAACACCATACGAACTTAGTTGAGCCTTCAAAATACATCTAACAACATCAAAAACACAAATTATCCACGGATTCAAGCCTAATGAACTTTGAAATTTCTAAATTCTACAAATGACGTCGCAACGTATCAAATCTTGTCTGAATGACTTCAAATTTTACACACAAGTCAAAAATAACACTACGAATCTAATATCACTTACGAAATTCCATTCCGGGCTCGATATCAAAATTTTCACTGTCGACCAAAATCGTCGAAATTCCAACTTTCGCCAATTCAGGCCTAAATCTACTACATACCTCCAAATCACATTCTAGACACGCTCCTAACTCCAAAATCACCTAATGGAGCTAACAGTGCCATCAAAATTTAAATCCGAGGTTGTTACACACAAGTCGACATCCAATCGACTTTTCCAACTTAAGCTCCCAAATAAGAGACTAAGTGTCTCAATTCGTTTCAAAAATCAACACGAACCCTCCCGACAACCCAGATATGGGAAAAACAGTTAATAGGAGATCGGGTCTCTAACTCTCAAAACGACTGACCGGGTCGTTACACTGTGTATGCAAGTGTTTTAAGTGGGCGTTTGGATCTAAGAACTGTGAAATTCTGGAAAAAGTGGAAAAAATATTTAAGTGAAAATGGTATTTGAAAATTAAAGTTTTGTTTGGACATTACTAAATTTGGAGTTGTTTTTGAATTTATGTGAGTGATTGAATTGAAAATTTTAAAAAATAATTTTTGGAGTTTTTTAAATTTCCGAAAAATTAACTTCAAGTTAAATTTGAAATTTTTATGGCTAAATACTGAATCCCAAAAAAGTGAAAAAAAGTATTTTTAATCGCCAAACGTGCCCTTATTTATATGATGGGAACTTCTTTTTTTCTCTCCTTTTATTTTTAATTTTTAGATTTGAGCAATGACATGTACAAAATTTATACTTGAATAATGTAATCTATATTTTTATACTAGTCTTAGCTACACACATTGCGCGTGTACCCCAAATCCATCAATATAAAATTTCTTATAAAATCACCTAAATAAGAAAATATGTTTGAAATTTAATATATCACAGACTCATACTTAGAAGCCGAGGGTGTTGAACTCTTTTAAAAGGCATAATGAGAAACTAGAAAACTTTAGTTGTAAAATGGTTAATTAGCTCCAAACCTTATATTTGTGAACCATCTTAATGAACAAAAAATTAGGATTACATTAAATTAAACTAATTATAATAACATGATAAGGACAAGATGATAGAAGAGAAAGTGAAAGGAAATAGATGAATTATACGGAGTTTAAATTAGAATGAAGAAAGTATGTTATAAGTGATTTGATCATATAAATATCTATTTGTAAAATAGGTTACATACATTACAACTGTAATAAAAAGAAAAAACTATACTATCAAATAGTGCAGAGAATATTTATAGGTAAATCTCTTTAAAATATAAAATTCATGATTACTAGTTAGAACAGATAAGTGGGACAAAATCTTTTACAAAATGATGGCATATGCAGCACGGTCGATGTAATTAATCTGTGAATTTAAATTGTAAAAAGAAATTTATTCATATTTGTTGGGTGTGCGAACAAATTCTCACATTGGTAGTTAAGAAAATTAGGAGTCTACGTAAAAAGTGGACGGATCTCTTAATGGTGTGATACCTTTTGCGGAAAACCGTGCGGGCTTAGCTCAAAGTGAATAATATCACAACATGTTAAGAGTATTTTTGGGCTGGTTGAGCCCAACAACTAGTATCAAAGCCCAGGTTCGGTAGGGCGAGTATGGAGATGGCAAAGTGATGGTACGGGACGGTGCACACACAAGAAAAAACTAGTTGCGGGAGGGGGGAAGGGGAGAGGAAGGAGGGAAATTATTGGTTGTACGAATAAAGTCTCACATTGATAGTTGAAAAGATTGGGATCCTACACAAGGAATCTCTTAATGGTGAGAAACCTTTTGAAAAACCGTGTGAGCTTGGCCCAAAGTGAATAATCACACCATGTTAAGAATATCTTTGGGCAGGTTGAGCCCAACAATATTAGACTAGATTTTGTGAAATCTTAATTAAGGACTATGTTATTTAATTTCTCTCATAGCGAATATAAGAATTTAAATTATAAGAATGGATGATTTGTGTTATCATTAAAATCGTAACTGCCTAAATTAAATGGTTGTACCATCTATATTATATAAAGGAGGAATTTGGCAAGATGATGTGACATCTCTTGTATTGTAGGAATCCTATTTATCTTTTTTCTCATTTTTGACTTTTTCCTTTTAATTTAACCATTTATCTTAGTTCAAAAAATTTATATCCATAACTCACACCTCTTCATTCATTGTAATTTTTCAAGTTCATAACCCCGAATTATTTAATTTGTTATAAATTGCTTCTTGGGTTGTGATTTTTAGAATCCGTAACCCCTATTTGTTTAATAAGTTATAGTAAATTGCATCTTTTCTTCCTTTTTTACTCACTCAGCGTTAACTCTGCATCACACTTCAGTTTTATTTTTGTTAATGAAGAAATAAGTTCTCCTCCTCCGTTACTATTTTTTGGATATTTTTTACTCTCCTATCCGATTTTTTGCTGCTCGAGTTTTCTTTACAAAGTTGCTTTGTGAGTATGAAAACCATTGGAGTACTAAATAAAAATTTACAGTAGAGAGTTGTAATGACCCGATCGGTCATTTTGATCTCTAGCGCACCGCTCGACAGTTTGAGGCCTTGAGTAGCTTCACTTCATGTTTTATAACTTGTACGCGTAGTCGGAATCAAATTTCAAGAAGTTCAGAGTTATTCAGATAGAAAATTCTAATTTCGAAAGTTTAAAGTTGGGAGAATTGACTAAGGTTTGACTTTTGAGTAAACGACCCTGGAATCGAGATTTGAACGTTCCAATAGGTTCGTATGATAATTTCGGACTAAGGCGGGTGTTCGGGTTGAGTATCGGGTGGTCCGGGAGCATTTCAACACTTATTATAGAAAGTTGGCATTTTGAGGGTTATAGATTTTTATAAGTTTGGTTTGAAGTGGATTTTAATGTAATAGATGTCCGTTTGAGGTTTCGAGCCTTGGAATAGGTTCCTATCGTGATTTGTGACTTGCACGCAAAGTTTGGCGTCATTCCGGAATGTTTAAGTATGAATCAAACGTGTTCGTTAAAGTTTGAAAGTTTAAAGGACGTTCGATCCTCGATTCATGGTTTTGATGTTGTTTGGTATGATTTGAGGCCTCGAGTAGATTCGTGTTATGTTTTGGTACTGGTTTGTGTAATAGGACGGGGTCTGATGCGTGGCTAGAGTTCATGATTTTAAGCATTATATACCTTGCATTTTACGTGCTTTAATGAAAAAAATACACGTCGTATGTGCCTAATGGGGTTTATTTAATGTGTAGGTGAATTGGAAACGGAAGCCGAGCTAAATGAGAGCATAAACGTCGGAAAATGCGCTCAAGAGTCGAAAAGGAGCGACCCAGGACAAGCCTGGCGTTAGCCAGGCGTTTGGATCTTAAGGCCAGGAGGTGCCTGACGTTAGCCAGGCGTTACACTTCAAACGCCAGGAGGTGCCTGGCGTTATCCAGGCGTTACACTTCAAATGCCAGGAGGTGCCTGGCGTTAGCCAGGCGTTATACTTCAAACGCCAGGAGGTGCCTGGCGTTAGCCAGGCGTTACCCTTCAAACGCCTGGGTACCTGCTTCAGTGAACTCCGAGTTTTAAAGGTTTTTAAGTGTTTCCAAGTGAGAATAGAAGTCTCTTACACGGTTAGGGTTTATCCCAACCATATAAATAGACCCAAGAACACATCTTTGAGGG
>ML413182.1:11452-50179 GCA_005239525.1 Nicotiana knightiana
GATGACGAGTATGTGGCGCGTACTGATTTTTGGATTGGACTAGGTCCTCTCCGCGGCGACTAATGAGTTGCATATTTACTCAAAACCTTATGTTAAATTATGTTCTAAAGGTTTGTGAAATATTTGGGCTATAAGCCGTGTTTGGGGCCTCGTGCCGATCTGTTTAGACCCTTTGAGGGCATTTTACTGTTGTTTTCCTCACTACCTGTTGATGATTTTACTCAGCATCATTGTGCATACTGTTTTATTTGAAACTCAGCCTGATTTACACTACATGAGCATTAAAATGATATTTTCGGGTCGAGTACCCTGTTTTACTACTTCGCCCGAGGGGCTTTTCCAGTGGTTCCACCGAGTGTGTCCGAGGTCCAAGAGTGATTGTGAGGATATGATATGCCACGAGGTGGCTTGATATTGGCGCTTGGGATGAAGGAGCCCCTCCGGAGTATTTACACACCCCCAGTGAGCGCACCGAGTGCGAGTGACGAGTGATTGGGAGGCATGAGTGACTGTGAGGTGCTGAGTGATTGTGAGGTGCTGAGGGATTGTGAGGCATGCCCGAGGGGCTGATTATGAAACATTTTTTTTGCCCGAGGGGCTACTATGATTTCTCTGCATTCATTTGCATACCAAATCCCTTGTTTTAAAGTTGTTAAAAATGTGCATTCTTTAAAGGACTTTTTATGAAGTTGATTTTTAAGACATGATGATTTCGTATATCTATGTTATACCTACTGGAAAGTAAGGTTGTGTATATTGTGACTTGATGACATTTATTTTATGTGTTTCTTGCTTTTCAGACCTGATTTATTTTTATTACTACTGAGTTGGCGTACTCACATTACTCCCTGCACCTTGTGTGCAGATTCAGGTTTTAGAGCAGGGTGAGCTGTCTATCTGTTCCAGAGATCCTCGGAGGTTTGCAAGGTGGCTGCATGCGTCCGCAGTCCTTCTCCCTCTCTTGTTTAATATTATAGAATTTATTTTCGTTAAGTTGTCTATTTATGTAGATGCTCATGACCAGTGACTCCGGGTTCTCGGGGGTTGTATTTATTATTCAGTATAGTTTTGACTGTTTTAATAATTGTTTAAAGGAAACTTTTATGGGAAATCAATATAGTAAAGAGGTAAATGGGATTTTATTATGATTTGAGTGAAGTTATGGCTGGCCTAGTTCCATGATAAGCGCCATCACGACTGGCCTGGATTTGGGGTCATGACAGATTGGTATCAGAGCGATAGGTTACGTAGGACTCACCGATCATGAGCAGGTTTAGTAGAGTCTTGCGGATCGATACGGAGACGTCTGTACTTATCTTCGAGAGGAAAGTAGATGGAAGTCAAAGATAATCTGAAGATATGCTTACCTGCTGATACTGACTGAACTCTCTCAATTTAGTAAGTAAAATAGTTGGTCGGCGCTATAAGGCTCGGTATATATATATAACTACTCTGCCGTAGTAGGCTCGCTCATAAGCGCTTGGTCATACTAGGCTCTGTATCTCGACCAACGGCTCGCTCATAGGTGCTAGGCCACAATAGGCTCGGTATATAACTTACCATCTGATCAGAGGTTTCCCAATAAGGGCTTGCCCATCAATTATAGCTCGACGGTAATGAAAATATTTTGACACTGTATATATAAACTCTCTGCTCTCTTGACTGGAAGAAGGAAATACTCAAATGAATATGAAGTCCCCAGAAAGAGAATATTGTAACTTAAAAAACTAGAAAAATATACGTAAATTCCGGGATATGAATTTTTCTTTATGCTTCGTTATCAAACTCGTGTAATTACGAGACCATGCCAAAATGAAATAAGGGCCTAGACTTAACATACCTGGAGTAGGAAAAAATCTGTATGATATTCTTAGAAAAGGTTGCACCGTACTCCTTTAGAATCATAAAATCTTTACGTTGTTAAGCTTCCAATAATCATCGTTGGATTTTGGTTGAAAGATGTTTTGTTGAAAGCTTGCTAACATTTTGGTAAGAATTTTGGTTGAATGGCTAACGTTTAATCTTGGTTGAAAGAAGTCTTGTTGTAAGAATGCTTAACATTCTGATCTTTAGTATGGAAAGATCCTTAGTATGGAAAAGAAGTCTTGTGGTAATAATGAAATGATTGTGTAACATGGTGCCACCTAACAAGAAATGACTCTTAGTTATTTCTTTAGAATGTGGCTAGCTGCCACGTTTTTTTTGGGGGGGGGGAGGGGGGAATCATTAATCTTTATCTAACTTATTTGTTAATTAGGCAATGTCCCGTTACCCGGTAATTAACCAATTACCTGCATAATTAAAAAATATTTAAAATTCTACTTATTTTTAATACACTTTATACATCTCAATGTCATGGTCATATGGTACCTTTTATGGTACTAGTCCGTAAATATCGGGTGTTATCGCACGGCCTGTATTTTATCCCAATATGTTAACTTGGACGAAAATTAATTTTCTTTGACTTGCTTCCCCTTTCACCTTAACGAATTTACTCATCACTTGTTTGAAATATCATAATGCTTATAATCTCAAAATGATCTCAATCCCGATCTTACGCTGATTAACTTACGACGAAACTTAAACATACAAAAATACGGGATGTAACAAAACCGGTCAAATATCTACCCCGTGATGCTCTCGACTTGGCCTCCAAATGCTTTGAATCTATTCACAATCAGTACAATGCCATCAATATACGCTAACGGAATGAATTCCACAAGAAAAACTATCAAATTAGACTAAAACCCTGAAATCGGCTCAAACCCAGCCCCTGGACCCATGTCTCGAAACCCGACAAAAACTACAAATCTAGAAAACCCATTCGCTCACAAATCCATACATACGAAATTCACCAAAATCTGAAACCGTTTGACCCCTCAAATCCCCAAATCAAACTCTCCAAATCCCAAGCCCTAACCCCTCATTTCACCCCTAACCTCCACTAACTGCATGATTAAACAACGAGAAAATACCATATATATATACATATATATATATATATATATATATATATATATATATATATATATATATATATATATATATATATATATATATATATATATATATACGAGTATTAGAGCTCAAGAAACTTACCTTAATGAAACCCCCCCCTTGAATCTCTCTTCAAATCACTCCCAAAAGCTTCAAAATCGACTGAAAATGGTGAAGAATGGATCAAAATTCGCGAAGTGTGCTATTTATATTTTCTGCCCAGGCTTTTCGCACCTGCGGCCTCATTTCCGCGCCTGTAGGACCGCACCTGTGGTCAAAACCTCGCACATGTGAAATTCACTTAAACCCTAAGCCTTCACACCTGCGCCTAGGTCTCGCACATGCGGGCTCGCAGGTGCGGCCAAATCCTTCGCACCTGCGATCCAGCCTTAACCTCCCATTTTCCGCATCTACGCTCCACTACTCTGCACCTGCGACCTCGCACTTGCGGCTCCCCTTCCGCAGGTGCAGAAACACCAGCAGTGTTCAACGGCTCTCAAATACCAAAAATTGATTTGTTAGCCATCTGAAACACACTCGAGGCCCTGGGGACCTCAACCAATAATACCAACAAGCCACATATCAACATACGAACTTAGTCGAGCCTTCGGAACACTCAAAACGGCATCAAAACACTAAATTAACCTCGGATTCAAGCCTAAGAATTTTTAAACTTCCAAATTCCGCAAACGACACCGAAACTTACCAAACCACGTCCGAATAACCTCAAATTCAGCACACACGTCACAATTGACACTAAAAACCTACTCCAACTCCCAGAATTCCCTTCCGACCCCAATATCAAATTTTCCACTGCCGACCGAAAATCGCCAAATTTCTAATTTCGCCAATTCAAGCCTAATTCTACCAAGGACCTCCAAATTACATTTTGGATGCGCTCCTAAGTTCTAAACCACCTAACGGAACTAACTGAACCATAAAAATCCAAATCCTATATCATTTACTCATAAGTCAACATCCGGTTGACTTTTCCAACTTAAGCTTCTAAATAGGAGACTAAGTGTCTCATTCCACTCCGAAACCACTCTGGATCCGAACCAACCAACCCGGTACAATACAATACAGCTGAATAACATATAAAGAAGAAGAAATGGGGGAAACAGGGCTATAACACTCGAAATGACCGGCCAGGTCGTTACATCCTCCTCCTCTTAAACAAACGTTCGTACTTGAACGAGTCTAGAAACATACCTGGAGTCTCAAATATGTGTGGATATCTCCTCCGCATCTCCCGCTCGGTCTCCCAGGTGTCCTCCTCCACAGGCTGACCTCTTCACTGCACCTTCACTGAAAATATGTCCTTTGACCTCAACTTTCGAACATGCCGATCCAAAATAGTTATCGCCTCCACATCATAAGTCATAACAACCTCCAAATGAACCGTGCTGAAGTCCAAAACATGGGACGGATTGCCAACATACTTCCGGAGCATGGAAACATGAAATACCGAGTGCACACTCGACAAACTTGGTGGCAAGGCAAGATTATAAGCCACCTCTCCTATCCTCTGAAGCACCTCAAAAGGCCCAATGAAACGGGGGCTCAACTTTCCCCTCTTCCCAAACCTCATGACACCTTTCATGGGTGATACCTTCAACAAGACCTTCTCCCCAACCATAAATGACACATCAAGGACCTTCATGTCTGCGTAGCTCTTCTACCTAGATTGCGTTGTGCGAAGCCGCTCCTGAATCAATTTCACCTTATCTAATGCATCCTGAACTAAGTTTTTACTCAAGATCCTAGCCTCACCCGGCTCAAACCATCCTACCGGAGATCTACACCTCCTCCCATATAAAGCCTCGTTGGGGCCATCTAAATACTCGACTAGTAACTGTTGTTATATGAAAACTTAGCGAGCGGAAGAAACTGGTCCCATGAACCCCCAAAGTCAATGACACACGCGCACAACATGTCCTCCAATATTTGAGTAGTGCGCTCAGACTGTCCGTCCGTCTGAGGTGAAAAGTTATGCTCAACTCAACCTGAGTACCCAACTCTCACTGCACGGCCCTCCAAAACTGCGATGTAAACTAAGTACCTCTATCTGAAATGATGGAAACTGGGACACCATGCAGCCGAACAATCTCTCGAATGTAAATCTCAGCCAACCGCTCTGAAGTATCAGTAGTACTAATAGGAATGAAGTGGACGGACTTGGTAAGAAGATCCACAACAACCCAAATAGCATCGAACTTTCTCGAAGTCCGTGGGATCCCAACTACAAAGTCCATGGTGATTCGCTCCCACTTCCACTCCGAAATGTCTAACCTCTGAAGCAATCCACCCAGTCTCTGATGCTCATACTTAACCTGCTGACAGTTTAGATTCCAAGCTACAAACCCAACTATATCCTTCTCCATCTGCCTCCACCAGTAGTGTTGTCTCAAATCCTAGTACATCTTCACGGCACCTGGATGGATGGAATACCGCGAGCTGTGGGCCTACTAAAGAATCAACTCCCGAAGCCTATCTACATTAGGCACACATATCCGACCCTTCATCCTCAACACACCATCATCACCAATAGTCATATCCCTAGCATCACCTTGCCGGACCCTGTCCTAAAGAACAAGCAAGTAAGGGTCATCATATTGACGGTCCTTGATAGGTCATAAAGAGAAGACCTGGAGACCCCGTAAGCCAATACCCGTCTTGGCTCCGAAATATCCAATTTCATATGATGGCCAGCTAAGTCCTGAACATCCAATTCCAACGATCTCTCTGCTGCCGCAAGATATGCTAAACTCCCCAAACTCTCCGCTCGGCGACTCAAAGCATCGGCCACCATGTTGGCCTTCCCCGGATGCTACAGAATAGTGATATCATAGTCCTTAAGAAGCTCCAACCATATCCACTGATGCAAATTAAGATCCTTCTACTTAAATAAATTTTGCAGACTACGGTGATCAGTATAGATCTCACAGTGAACCCCATACAAATAATGACGCCAAATCTTCAAGGCATGAACAATGGATGCCAACTCAAGATCATGGGCATGATAGTTCTTCTCATGGGTCTTCAACTGGTGTGAGGCGTAGGCAATCACCCTACCCTCTTGCATCAAAACACATTTAATGCCTATCCTCGAAGCATTACAATACACGGTATAAGAACGTGAAGCTGATGGCAGAACTAACACAAGAGTTGTGGTCAAAGCAGTCTTGAGCTTCTGAAAGCTCTCCTCACACTCATCCGACCACCTGAATGGAGCACCCTTTTGGGTCGATCTGGTCAAGGGTGATGTAATAGATGAAAATCCCTCCACAAAGAAACGGTAGTAACCTGCCAAACCAAGAAAGATCCTAATCTCTGTGGCTGAGGACGGTCTAGGACAACTCTGCACTGCCTCTATCTTCTTCGGATCCACCTAAATACTTCACTGGACACCACGTGCCCCAAGAATGCCACTGAACCAAGCCAAAACTCACACTTGGAGAACTTTTCATAAATCTTCTCCTCCCTCAATCTTTGTAATACAACCCCCAAATGCTGAGCATGATCTTCCTGGCTACGAGAGTACACCAGGATGTCAACAATGAATACAATAACAAAGGAGTCCAAATAGGGCTGGAATACACTGTTCATCAAATGCATGAACGATGTTGGGGCATTGGTCAGCCCAAAAGACATCCCCAAGAACTCATAATGCCATAACGGGTCCTGAAAATTGTCTTAAGAATATTTGAATCCCGAATCTTCAGCTGGTGATACCCGGACCTCAAATCAATCTTAGAGAATACCTTCGCTCCCTGAAGCTAGTCAAATAAATCATCAATACGAGGAAAAGTATACTTGTTCTTGACTGTGACCTTGTTCAACTGCCTATAATCAATGCACATCCTCATGGAACCATATTTCTTCTTCATAAATAGAACCGGTGCACCCCCAGGTGACACACTAGGCCGAATAAACCCTTTATCAAGGAGTTCCTGAAGTTGTTCTTTCAGTTCCTTCAACTCCGCCGGTGCCATACAATAAGGTGGAATAGAAATGGGCTGAGTGCCCGGCACCAAATCTCCAAAGTCAATATCCCTGTCAGGCGGTATGCCTGGCAGGTCTGCAGGAAACACATCCGAAAAATCACGTACAACCGAAACAGAATCAATGGTAGGAGTCTCTGCATTAACATCTCTCACAAAAGCCAAATAAGATAGCAACCATTTTGAACCATACGCTGAGCCTTTAAGTATCACCCTTCTTGCTACATAATCTATAGAACTGCTCCACTCAACCCTCAGAAATCTCGGCATTGCCGACGTCACGATCTTAGCGTGACAATCTAGAACAGCATGGCATGGAGATAACCAGTCCATACCCAATATCACATTAAAGTCAACCATACTAAGAAACAGAAGGTCCACTCGGGTCTTGAGACCCCCAATAGTCACCACACATGACTGATATACGCGGTCCACAATAATAGTATCTCCCACAAGAGTAGATACATGAACAGATGAAACTAAAGACTCACAGGGCATATCCAGAAAATGAGTAAAATAGGAGGAAACATATGAATATGTGGAACCAGGGCCAAATAATACGGAGGCATCTCTATGACAGACTGAAACAATACCTGTGATCATGGCATCTGAAGCCATAGCATCTGGTCTGGCTGGGAGTTCATAGAAACGGGTCTGACCACCACCTGATCGACCTCTCCCTCTAGGGCGACCCCTAGCTGACTGGGCGGGTGGTGAAGTAACTGGTGCTGAAGTCGATAGTTGACTCCTCTGCATAGGTGGACCCCCATGACGGTGAGGACACTGCCTCTACATATGCCCAAACTCCCCACACTCAAAATAACCCCCGGGTGCTGGTGATGGGGACTGAAGGGAACCCCTAGCACCGGGATAACTGGTAGAAGAACCTGGAGGAGCCCTGAACTGATGGGACATGGGACAAACTCTAGGTTGGGAGGGAACTAAGTGATGAATGGCCCTGATGAGAACTGTGATAACCATGGCTCGATGATGCACCACGGTGAATTGGGCGAGCTGACTGAGCATGCCTGAATGGACGGCCTCTGCCGTGCTGAAACTGACCGCCATGAGGAGCACCACTGAGTCCACCCTGACCACGAGGCCTCTTGGACTCTCTCTCAACCCGCTCCTGACCGTGAACCATCTCAAACTGTCGAGAAATGTCGACAACCTCATCAAAAGTAGCACCAGACACTCTCTCTCTCTCTCTGGTCATAAAAAAACCGAAGCTGAAAATCGAGGCCATCTATAAACCTCCTGATCCTCTCTCGGTCTGTGGGAAACAACTAGATCGCATGACGGGCCAACTCAGAGAATCGCATCTCATATTGTGTAACAGACATATCACCCTGTCAAAGCTGCTCAAACTGTCTGCGCAGTTCCTCTCTGCAGGACTGAGGTAAAAACTTCTCTTGAAAGAGAACGGAGAACTGCCAAGTAAGGGGTGTTGTGCCAACCAGCCTACGCCTCTTGTAAGCCTCCCACCAACTAAATGCAACCCTAGAGGACTGGAAAGTAGTGAATGAGACCTCACTGGTCCCAAAATACCTGTTGTCTGAAGCATCCTCTGACACATATCCAAGAAACCCTGTGAATCCTTACCTTCACCACCACTGAAAGACGGAGGCTAGAGTCTCCCAAACCTCTCCAATCTGCACAGATCATCCTCGGGCATAACACGAACTACATAGTCCTGAGCAACTGTAACTGAATGGGCTGGTGTCTGAAGTCCCAGAATAACATGCTCCGATGTGTGGGCGGCGGAAGACTGAGTGCCTCCCCTGGCCTGAGAAGTAGTTGCAGCCGTAGAAATAGAGACCGCCTGAGCAAGGCCAGTACATACTGATAAGATCTGAGCTAGGGCCTCCTAAAGGACAGGAATCACAATAGGCACAGGTGGTGCCTAAGCTGGTCCTGTTGGTGCATCAGAGATTGGGACTTGGTCTGGAGCAACTGGAGGGTCTACAGGTACTGCCCCGGCTGCTGTGCGGGCTGCACCTCTACCCCTACCACGGCCTCGATTGCGGCCTCGGCCTCTCATGGGCCTTGCTGGTGGTACTAGTGGTTGATCACCCTGTCCGGTAGTCCGAGTCCTCACAATCTGTGAAAGAATGAAACAAATAGAAGTTTAGTTACCAGAGTCAACAGATTCGCACGACAAGATTTCAAGAATGTGAGATTTTCCTACGGGTTCCGCAGCCTCTCGAAGATAAGTATGGACGTCTCCGCACCAATCCACAGGACTCTACTAAACCTGCTCATGACTCGTGAGACCTATGTAATCTAGGCTCTTATACCAACTTGTCACGACCCAAACTAACCCAGTCGTGATGGTGCCTATCGTGGTATAGGCAAGCCAACTCATTATGTTACACCCCCGAATATTACGTCAATATCACGTCGCGCAGTATTATATTATGATGATGTTACGCCTTGCAGTACTACATTACGATGATGTTACGCTTCGCAGTATTAAATTACGACATTGTTGCACCCTATAGTATTGTACGTTGAATTTCTCGTAAGGTAATTGATTTCAGTCCAAGGAAAATATTATTTGGAGATTATAAGGATTATGCTATTTCAAAAAAGTAATGAGTAAATTCATGGAAGTGAGAGGGTGAGTGAATCAAAGAAAATGAATTTCGTCGAAATTTGATATTTTGGGTAAAATACGGTCTAAGCTATAATACCCCGTATTTAGGACTAGTGTCATACAAGGTACCACATGGCCATAATAGAAAGGTGTGCAAAGTGTATTAAAAGTGAGTAGAATTTTAAGTAATTTGAAATAATTCTTAATTATGTGGGTGATTGGTTAATTATTGGGTAGTGGGAGATTATCAAAGTAATCATGAAACTAATTAATTATTGGTGAATTGGGATAAGGCTTGCACTACCAAAAATGTGGCAGTCCTTGAATTTGGCAACAAAACCCATTAGGTGACTCATAAAAGGCTTGGCAAGGTATCATTTTAACATATAGGTATGGCAAGAACATGAATTATACAAATATAAGGCCTTTAACATTCTTTAAGAATTCTTTCAACGTGAGTTACATTCTTTCAATGTGAGTTACATTCTTTTAACATTTTGTCAATGTGAGCTACACAAATAATGTTGTGAAGACACAACATCACGTTTCAGAGAAATTGAATATGTGATTTACAATGGTCGGAGCTATAACGTGAGATTTTGAGATTCTAAGGAAGTACGGTAAAATCTTTCTCAAGAATATCATACAGATTTTTTTCTGTTAAGGCTAAGCCCTACTTTCATTTTGGCATGATCTCGTAATTACACGAGTTTGATAACGAAGCATAAAAAAAATCCATATTCCGGAATTTACGTATATTTTTCTAGTTTTGTAAGTTACAATATTCTCTTTGTCGGGACTTCATATTCATTTGAGTATTTTCTTTTTCCAGTCAAGACAGGAGAGAGTCTATATATACAGTATTATAGTTTTTCATTACCATCGAGCTATAATCAATGGGCAAGCCCCTATTGGGCAACCTCTGATCAGATGGTAAGTTATATACCGAGCCTACTGTGGCTGAGTGCCTATGAGCGAGCCCAGTTAGTTGAGATACAGAGCCTAGTATGGCCGAGCGCCTATGAGAGAGCCTACTACCGAGCCTTATAGGGCCGGACAACTATTTTAATTACTATATTGAGAGAGTTGATTCAGTATCAGTAGGTAAGCATATCTTCAGATTATCTTTGACTTCCAACTACTTGCAGTTATTATTCAGTTTCAGTTTTCAGTATATTGCCTTATATACTCAGTACATTATTCGTATTGATGTCCTTTTGTTGGGAACGCTGCATTCATGCCTGCAGGTATAATTAATCAGATTGACGAGCCCTCATAGTAGACGAGGTTTGCATTCAGCGAAGGATCGGTAAGACTCCACCTCTTTCGGAGTGTGCCCGAGTCTATGAGTCATTGTGTCAGAGTTTTGCTATAGATGTATGGGTAAGTTGGTGCCCTCTCCTGTTTGATGTTAAATAATCTTAGAAGCCTTGTAGACAGAGGTTCAGTTTGTACAGTATGTCAGAGGCTTTGACGGCCCATATGTATTCATGTTTTAAGAACGATAGTTTATTGATACAGTGTTTCCCACTTACAGTTGTACATTATGAGTCGTGGACACGTGGGCCTATGATAGTTACAAAAGGAATGATTTCAGCTAACTCAACAGATGTATGTGCGTGTTTTGGTCGAATGATCATGAGTTACAAAGTGGTTCGCTCGGGCCAGCACGGCACCAAGTGCTAGCCACGCCTCTCCAGGTTTGGGGCGTGACACATTACCAAAACAAAACAATTTTTTCATTTCAAAGATAATTTCAAAGCTATTTAATAATAAACATTCGTAAAGAAGTTCAAATCAAAACAAAAGTACGGAAAGAAAATCCCAACATCAGGGTGTCACCAGTCATAAGCATCTACTACAATTTATCTGACAACATCGAG
Organism: Nicotiana knightiana; assembly: GCA_005239525.1. NCBI lineage: Eukaryota > Viridiplantae > Streptophyta > Magnoliopsida > Solanales > Solanaceae > Nicotiana > Nicotiana knightiana. The sequence goes on from ML413182.1 coordinate 22,933, forward strand.
ACTAAAATAGTCTAGAAAATAGCTAGAAACAACTACAGGAAGATAAGAGGGAGAAGAGCAGGGCTGCGAACGTCAGGAAGCTACCTTGCTAACTCCGAGAAAATCTACAACTGGAATAGTCAATAGCCGCTACCAGGTCCGGATACGCCTGGATCTGCACAGGTGTAGGGAGTAACATGAGTACGCCAACTCAGTAAGTAACAACACTAAATAAAGACAGAGCAGTAGTGACGAGCAATAAAGCATATAAAGTTCATATCATGAAATCTAAGCAAAATACAACATGCTTTTAAAATCAGGGTTTGAATCGAACCATCTCGTTTAAACCCAGTTCCAGAAAAAAAATCATTTAAAGATATTTTTCAACAGTTTTCAAACAGAGGCTCAATGCAAAGGTGAGAAAAAATGATGAAATCATAAACAGCCCCTCGGGCAAAACATCACTCATATACAGCACCGTGGGCAAACCTCACGGTCACTTATATATAGCCCCTCAGGAAAACCTCACCATCACTCACGCCTCCCATTCACTCAGCACTCGGTACTCGCACTCAGTAAGTACCTGCACTCACTGGGGGTGTGTACAGACTCCGGAGGGGCTCCTTCAGCCCAAGCGCTATATCAAGCCAAATCATGGCATAAATCAATGAGGCCCTCAGCCTATATCAAACATATTGTGGTGTGAAGCCCAATCCCAATCCCAAAAATATCCTCACAAAGGCCCTCGGCCTCACTCAGTCATAAACTTCTACAACCCCTCGGGCTCTCAAAAATCAAGTACTCAACCAAACAAAACACATAGGTATAGTATAGTTTCAACAAAATATTCAACTTTATAGTTGACATGGGAAGGACCAAGTCACAATGCCCAATGATGCACGCCCACATGCCTGTCACCTAGCATGTATGTCACCTCAAAATAGTCATATGACATAAAATTTGGCGTTTCATACCCTCAGGACTAGACTTACAATCCTTACTTACCTCAAACTGCTCAAATCTCTACCCCGGGATGCTCTTGCCTCCCGACTCGGCCTCCAAATTCTCCAAATCTATTCACAATCAATACAATGCCATCAATATACGCTAATGGAATGAATTCCAAGAGAAAAACTATCAAATTAGACCAAAATCCGAAATCAGCTCAAACCCGGCCCCCGGGCCCATGTCTCGAAACCCGACAAAAATTACAAAGCTAGAAAGCCCATTTTCTCACGAATCCATACATACAAAATTCACAAAAATCTGACACCGTTTGACCCCTCAAATCCCCAAATCAAACTCTCCAAATCCCAAGCCCTAACCCCTCATTTTCACCCCTAATCTCCACTAATTACATGATTAAACAACGGTAAAATACCATATATACGAGTATTAGAGCTCAAGCAACTTACCTCAATGAAAACCCCCTTGAATCTCTCTTCAAATCACTCCCAAAAGCTTCAAAACAGACTGAAAATGGTGAAGAATGGACCAAAATTCGCAAAGTGTGCTATATATACTTTCTGTCCAGACTTTTCACACTTGCAGCCTATTTCTGCGCCTGCGGGACCGCACCTGCGGTCAAAAACCTCGCACCTACAAAATTCAGTTAAACCCTCAGCCTCTGCACCTGCGCTCAGGTCTCGCACCTGTGGACTCTCAGGTGCGGCCAAATCCTTCGCACCTGCGCTCCATCCTTAACCTCCCATTTTCCGCATTTGCGCTCCACTACTCCGCACCTACGACCTCGTACCTGTGGCTCCCCTTTCGCTGGTGCGGAAACACCAACAGTGTTCAACAGCTCTCAAACACCAAAAATCGATATGTTAGCCATCTGAAACACACTCGAGGCCCTCGGGACCTCAATCAATAATACCAACAAGCCACATATCAACATACGATCTTAGTCGAGCCTTTGGAACACTCAAAACAGCATCAAAACACTAAATTAACCTCGGATTCAAGCCTAAGAACTTCTAAACTTCCAAATTTCGCAAACGGTGCAGAAACTTACGAAACCACATATGAATAACCTCAAATTCTTCACACACGTCACAATTGACACTACGAACCTAATCCAACTTCCGGAATTCCATTCCGACCCCGATATCAAATTTTCCATTGCCGACCGAAAATCGCCAAATTTTCAATTTCGCCAATTCAAGCCTAATTCTACCAAGGACCTCCAAATTACACTCCGGACGCGCTCTTAAGTCCAAAATTACCTAAAGGAACTAACCGAACCATAAAAATTCAAATCCTATACCTTTTACTCATAAGGCAACATCCAGTTGACTTTTCCAACTTAAGCTTCTAAATAGGAGACTAATTGTCTCATTCCACTCTAAAACTACTCCGCACCCGAACCAACCAACCCGATACAATACAATACAGTTGAATAACACATAAAGAAACAGAAATGGGGGAAACGGGGCTATAACTCTCGAAACGACCGGACGGGTCGTTACAATAACTTTATGTAAACAGATTGTATTGATAACTTAAATACAAATTTTATACAACGATTCATACATTATACAACTATTGTTCACTGTCATATAATATTCAAATAAAAAATATATATAACTACAACATAATACAATTTATATACAATTATACTACAATTTCGTAAGTATAATGTATGTCATGTCTTCTTCTTCTTCTTCTTCTTCTTCTTCTTCTTCTTCTTATTCTTCTTCTTCTTCTTCTTCTTCTTCTTCTTTCAATATGAAATTCACCCAAAATCAAGTCTTATCTTCACCAAACACCCTCAAAATTGAGATGTAAACTCCAAACAATATTCCCAATTGGTTGCAACAACACCCAATCCAAATAAATAATGATTTTTAAAAATCCAAATTCGAATTTAAAGCTTCAAAGCTTTTTAATGGTTGTCATTGGTGGAGAGTCAAACACCTTCAAAATTTATTGATTGAAAATTTCAAGTTGAACACCAATTGTACAACATTACTGGAATTTGAACACCGATTGTGCAACACCTCCAGCTCTACATTACTGGAATTTCAATAAGCATGGAATTGCTGCTCTCTTTCCCTTTGTTCTATATTACTGAAATTGGGGATTGAGAGATAGAGAGAGACGTAGAGAGAGAGAGAGAGCACAGGAGAGAGAGTGAGACGAAGAGAGAGAGAGAGAGAGAGAGAGAGAGAGAGAGAGAGAGAGAGAGAGAGAGAGAGAGAAGGAGGGAGAGAGAATAAGGATGGGAAATAATTGATTCTAATATAAGGGGATACTCATTTAATTCCTAATGTGTATATAATTGGTAAGTTGTATATGTATGTAATTAAATTGAAACTTTAGTAGGGAGGTAATAAAGTTTCAAATAGTATATAGAAATGTAAAAATTCCATATTTGTATGTCTTGAATATCAGTGAGCTTTAGGAAAAATGGGTTAGATCCAAAGAAACCTTTTAATTCACATAGGAAAGAAAAGGCCCAAACAACATCCAACACATGAACGCAAATTATTTCGTACACCGAATTACTCTTTTCATCACACTTGGTGATTATGATTTCAACGAGGGAAAATAACTATTTGGTTAAAGATATGTTTGGCTGATTATACAATCTTGAACAAAAAAAACATCATTTATTTGTTTGCAATTTCTCAACTTGAAAACAAATATTTTCCTGATCATCAAGAAAGAAATCTATTGATGACCCCTTTAATTGTGAATTCTCTGTGCTTGTTATCTTGGTGCTTCTATTTTGTTGTTTTAGCTCTTGGATTGTGAGATTTTATGAAGTTCTTATAGCACACTGATACTGTAGAAAGAAGAAGAAGGACAAAATCTCTGTAATGGAAAATGCCATACATAGCCAACAACCATCAATAGATATACAATATCCCAAAACCGGTAGTACGAAGTCATAAGCTTTACTGAGTTCACTAAAAATGTGTAAATACAATATTGTTCTGGAATGGAAATGAAAGACAACATAAGGTGACTCTGAGGCCTACGATCGCGATGGTAGGTATATTTTGAAGTCCCTGCAGCAACTCACAATCAGCTATCTAACGACCGGCACGCTCCAAGACACCTGGATCTGCACAAAAGATGTGCAAAAGCATAGCATGAGTACGCTCCAGCGGTACCTAGTAACAGGGGCATACGCATAAATTTTTATACGCGTTGTCGAAAAATTATAAAAGAACGAGAATGAATAATTTGAATTTTCATACTTCTAGACAAGAAATAACCTTAGTAAAGGCTTTCTCAATTATTTTCCAAAAATACGCGCTATGTGAGATTTGAACCTTTGACCTCTTTAGAGCAAAAAGAGGTGCATAACCAATGTGCCAAAAGACAATTTGTGTTGAGTGGTTTCATTGTTTTCTACTTGTTCATTTTCACACAGTATTAATACATATATTTAGTAAAAAAATTGATGAAGAGGTGTTGCGTGACACCGCTTTATCGAACGTGCATCCGCCCCTCCCTAGTAAGTATGAAGACTAACCGCAGTGGAGTAGTGACGAGGTACAGTCAAGACACCTACTAGACATAATAACATGTGCAAGTATTAATATAAAGCTAAAAGAGGAATGAATATAAGGCTAAACATGGAAAGAACAATAATATAACGCTAGCAAATGAGAAGTAGAAGCAACAAATAGCAACAAGGGGAAAACAGGTGATAATGCCGCAAAGTAATCAGAACACCCAGAGACTCCACTTGCAGTGATAAAGCCACATGGTCATAAAGGTGGTCAGTTGACCACCCTTCGTCGAAGAATTATATTTTGTGTATAGATGAAATTTTACGTTTTAGAGATATATAACACATATTGAACACCCTTTCTCAAGAATTCTTTTTCACTTTTTCAAATTTGAATACCCTTCAAAAATTCCTAGTTTCGTCGTTGTCTGTTTGGTATGTATTCCCAAAGTTTTTTGAAAACGGGAACAAACTTTACAAGCACAACAGCAGCCACCACAGGAAAATTCTTTATAACATGGTGTAAAATAAACATTTTACACCTTTCATGGATCTCGATACGAAAGTCTCCCGGCCTCGACTCCGATCTCGTGCGTCCATGCCCTTCTTCCGTTTTCTTCACCGGGAAATCGGGGTATGCATTACCTTCGATCTTACCCGTATACAGATAGTCACCTCATTTTCTGGAGAGTAGGTTTACCGAAACGATGGGAAACGATAGATGAACCATGGTTCCTTCTTTCGTACGTTACAATTGAGATGACGGGTATATCGAAACGTGCCATAAGTCGCATCATTCTGACTTTGAACACGTATCAATCACCGGTTGGCTATCTTCGAATGCGAAACGTCGCGCATTGATTATTTTTCCCCTATAAAAGATTCAACCTTTTTCACTTTTTTCACTTTCTGATTCTAGATTTTACCCTCGAACTTTCTAACGACTTTCAGCTTGTCCAACTCTTCATACATTGTTTTTTGAACCTTTATATCGTCATCTTCAATCCTCATATATTTTCTTTGAACCCTCAACCAGACCTTCATACCATCTTCAAAACTTATTATTTTTCTTTAAACCTTAATATTCTTCTTCTAACTTTCATATTTCCCATATTACAATAGCAAAAACCTCTAAGTCAGTGCCTCAGCAGGCTGCTCCTTCATCTTCCCACTCAGCTACAGATGCCGAGGTGGCCTTTCCAAAAGTGTCTTAGGATCCCCCCATGAAGAGATTCATACCCGGGGGTCGCTCTATCGGGAAAGACTTCAATGTCGATAAGGCCTCTAGTCAACAAGACTGAGGTAAGGGAACATGGAGATACTTATGCTCTATCACTCAAGAAACCCTACCCATAGTCCGAGCGGATCGTAAATGGGAGGGTAAGGACGTGGTCCTCCCCGGGCCCAATGACTATATTACTACTCATGGGAAGGGGTATTTGAGTGTTTACACTTAACCCTTCACGCTAGCCCCGGTGGACCCCATAGTCCTTGCTTTCTACAAAAGTTACGAGATGTGCCTTGGGAAAATCCACCCATCCTTCTAGAGGATCGTGATCCTCTTACACCATTTTTGTGAATAATACTGAAGCCCATCGGTTCACCCTCGACCATCTACTCCGCCTATACAGTACCCGAATCTTCTGAGGGGGACTTATCAAGCTCGTCAAGCAAGGATCCTTTCTCGGGAATCGATGAGGACCGAGACCGAGGGTGGAAGGGGAGGTTCGTTCGAATGAACATCAAAGGCCTGATCCCTCCCGAGTTCCTACCATTCCCTGAGGAGTAGAATGCATCTCGTAAGTATTGTCTTTCTTGAGTATTCATTTCTTTTTATTCTTTCTCTCATTTCCTACGTTTGTGGTCGTGTAGTTGTTGCCCAAGTTTCTAATGCAGTTCCCCAATTCAAGGAGTGGATCGAGGGGATTTATAAGCAGATGTCATACTCTGAGTGTGCATGGCGCAAGCTCTCGAAGGGAAAATGGGAGGCCTGTCCCATGGTGAGGTTCTTTCCAGAGTAAGAACTTCCATGTCTTTAGCTTACGCATTGCTAACTCTTTTTCCTTTCTCACAGGTTTGCCTAATACCACCAAACTCAGGTCGTTGGACGAGGATGAGGATCCGTCCTTGCTCGTCGAACCCTCCATTTTGGGGCAGCCCGGGGTTTCCACGAAGGAGGAGGAGGAGGAGAAGAAGAAGAAGAAGAAGAAGAAGAAGAAAATAAAGTCCTTGGTTTCCCCTAACGCCGAGGCAAAGAAGAAGAAAGTGACTATCCGAGTACGGAAGCCCAAAAAGAGCACCAAGTCTAGGGTACCGGATCCTAATTCTCTCTACCGGTTCAGGGACGAGCCCGAAGATGATGAACTTTTTGTTACTCACGGTTTGACCCTTAATGAGGGGGAGCAGGCAACGATCGAGAAAGAGGACCATAAGGTCGATATCCCTCTAACTCAGGAGCCAGAGGGAGAGACGCAGGTTGTGCCCCCAGGAAGTCTTTCCCTGAGATAGGCACCGATGTTATTGATATCATGGAGACACTCTCCTATACCAACTCCATGCTAGAAGTGGCCCAAGTGGGAAAAGAGAATTCAAGCGAGGTGGCGCAGGGACCAGACAACGCCCTTAACACATTCTTCAACGGCATGGATATGTCCGCACTAGAGGATTTTTCTGGGCTCGTTGACCTGGAGGTCCTGAAGAAGGATGCGCCATTGGGATCGGGCGGGCTGAGTTCGAGCCCAAAAATAGTGAAGTAATTTCCTGCGCCGAGCGTGGACCTCGAGTGCAAGATAAAGATCATTCTTACAATCCCGGATGCCCGGTTCATGTCTTCACCTATGGGCGTAGCCAGCTACCTCCAATGCCTGGTGACCGAGGAGGGACAGGCAAAGATGAATAATGTGGGCACGTCGAGCCTATTCAACGAGGCACAACAGGCACTAAATCAGGTAAGGCATCATCCCTTTGTACCCCTTTATGAATCTCACTTTGGTTTTTGATGTCTTCTACTGACTTCATTGTTTTTCAGGCTTCAATGCTTCACCATGAAAGCTTCCTCTGGTACCGCTTAGAGATTAGCCAGCTCAAGTTCGAACTCAAAGAGCAAGTCCGGAAGAAGGACATGTACAGGGCTCTTAGTGAGCAGCAAGATGAGGCCCTCAAAGATATCTTGATTCTACAGGTTGAGCTGGAAAAAGCTCAGAAGGAGGCCTCGACCCTGAAGCGAGAACACGCTGACCTGGTTGAGAAGGTAAAGATCTTTGAGGCTAAAAATGAGAGTTATTCGTGGTGACTAACAACACAACTTCATAGGTCCACCTGATCGACCAGCTTCAGGCTGAGATGGATGAGGTCAAGGCCACGATCGAAGTGCGGAAGGGAAAGATGGACCTGCTAGCTTCAGAGATGGAAGCTGCGAAAGCGGAGTTGGCATCATTCAAAAACCAACTTTGGGTGGCAAAGGAGAAAACCGATAATTGGTATCAGCTGAATTATTATTTCCGGGTACAACTGAGCTCGACCGTCATGGGACGGGATGCTCTCGGACAAGAATATGTTGTTGTAAAAACTTACCGGTAATTTTGAGAATTAGCGTCCCTTTCAGCATCTTAAGGTATCGATAAGTTTTGTATTATGTGTTATGACTTATGTATGGTTGCATTCGGTTTTCAGATGATTCAGGGTCAATTTGGAAAAAATATTCTGTTTTAGAATCTTAAGCGGTAAGACTTGACCGGAGTTTTGACTTTTGTGTAGACGACTCTGAAATGGCTTTTTGATGATTTCAATAGCTCTGTATGGTGATTTTGGACCAAGCCATGCGTCTGGATTTGTATTTGGAGGTCCATAGAGTAATTTGAAGGATCTAGGCAAAAAAATGGAAAGTTGATATTTTGGAAGGTTGAGAGGTTTGACTGAGAATTGACTTTGGTGATATCGGGATCAAAATGATGTTCCGAGATTTGGATTAGCTCTATCATGTCATTTTGGACTTGCATGCAAAATTTGACATCATTCTAGGTTGATTTGATATGTTTCAGCACGAGTTGTGGAAGTTGGAAGATTTGGAAATTCATGAGTTCAATTTGTGGTTCGATTCGTAGTTTCGACATTGTTTGATGTGGTTTGAGGACTCTAGCAGGTCCGCGTTATGCTTTAGGATTTGTCGGTATGTTTGGTTGAGGCCTCGGGGCCTCGGGCGTGTTTCGAGTGAGTTTTGAACAAGTTTGAGCATTTCGGCACTTTGATGGTGTTATGGAGCAGTTCAAGTGCGGAGGGAACATTGTTGGAGTGTTGATGTGGAGCCAAAAACTCCCAAAGTGCGGAGGCAGTGGAAAATATGCGGACCGCAGTGGAGGGGAATCTTCAGGTTTGATGGTCTAACTTCGGAAGCGTATATCTTTTAATCTATAGAGAATTTGGAGATGATTCAAAAATGAACGTTGTATATCTTTGAGTCTAGTTTCCAGAAAGATAAACCATATATCATTTGGACATTTTTACAGAATATTGTGGTCAATTTACTAAACCCTGGTAGTGTAGATGTTGTTGAAGTGCGACCGCATAATTTGGAATGCAGCCGCGGAACCTGAAATATGCTGACCGCACAAAAAATGTGCAGTCGGCACTTTGGAGGTCAGATGTGGTAACATATAAACGAGGGTTTCATCTCATTTTTTATTTTTGCACCTAGATAGCTTGGTATGTGATAATCTTTTGTGGGTTTTTCAAGAAAATCAACGGGGTAAGCGATTCTATCTCGGTTTTGGTTATATAACACGAATTCATTATTTTTTCATTATTTAATTAGTGATTTGAGTTTGAAATTTGGGGGGAAATTGTGAAAACTTCTTAGACTAAATTTTGGGGATTTGAAAGGCGACTTGAGGTCGGATTTGAGTAATTTTTGTATGGTTGGACTCATTATTGAATGAGTGTTCGAATTTTTAAATTTTGGTCTGCTTCCGAGGTGCCGGACGAGGGTTGACTTTTTAGTTTTAATTAATAATCAAAGCTTTATTATCCGGAATAGTTTCCTATGAGTTTTATTTATGATCTGAAATTATTTTGGCTAGATTTGAGCCATTCGGAAGTTGTTTCACTCGAGAAGGTCATTTTGGAGTATCGGTCTAGCTTCTTTGAGGTAAGTATCTTGCCTAAAATTGTGTGGGGGAACTGCCTCTTAGGATTTGAGTCTTTGGTGCTAATTGTGCCATGAGGAGCCCGTGTACGCGAGGTGATGAGTATGCGGTCAGGCTTATTTGTGGAAATTTGACCATTTAGGGCTCTTAGGTTCTTATGTTCATTAAATATGAAGTTGCTTTGTTATGTTAAATCCCCTATTTGGATATGGAGAAGTTTGTACTTATCTTCGAGAGGCTACGGAACTATTAGGGCAGTTTCACTTCTTTCATTCTTATCATGCAAGTTTATTGATCTCGGAGTTTGAACCTTTGTCATTCTACTCTCTCACAAATGGTGAGGACACGAGTTGTAATTACCGATGATGCTGCCCCCAGTTCCGGTGTTTCTAGGGGCTGGGGTAGAGTCCTAGGAGGAGCACGTGCTACAGCTAGAGCACCTCTCATAGCAACTGTTAAGGAGCTGCCAATAGCTCCTGTTAGAGGACAGGCACCAGAGGCGTCTGTTGTGACCCCAGGACTTCGGGAGACTTTAGCACAGTTCCTGAGCATGTTGGTACATCAGCTAAGGCGGGGTTGATTTCGGTTGCACCAGCTACCTCACAGATCGGGGGAGGTGCTCAGACTTCCGCCGCCCGTACTCCAGAACAGTGAGTCAACATTGGTCAGGTTCCAGGTGTCGCACAGCCTGTTGTCCCAGTTCAGCTCGTGGTTAGGGTAGCATCATATGAGGGAGAACAACTTAGGCTTGTGAGGTTCAGGAAGTGTTACCCTCCTACTTTCAGATGTTTGGCTTCAGAGGATGCGCATGGGTTCCTAAGGGAGTGCTACTGTATTCTTCACACTATGAGTATTTTGGAGACGAGTGGGGTTGCTTGTACTACATTCCAGCTTAAGTGAGCGGCATATCTATGGTTATGATTTGGGTAGTCCGGCCGATGCAGCTTCAGTTTCATGGGTTCAATTTTCAGGGACGTTCTTTGGAGAGTTTGTTCCCTAGACCCTTCGGGAGGCATGGCGCATGGAGTTTGAGAAACTGCGTCATAGCACTATGTCAGTATCAGAGTACGCCGTTATATTTAGCAATTTGTCCAGACATGCGCCTACTTTATTTTTTACGGTCAGAGAGTGTGTCTTCAGGCCCATTGCAGGGCTCAGTCATGATATTCGATTCAACATGGCTCGGGAGATGGAGTCGAATGTTTCCATTTCAGTAGGTGGTAGAGATCACTCGTAGATTATAGGGCATGTGGGACCAGGAGGGAGAGGTCATGCGGGGTCAGGAGAGAAAGGATAGGGAAGCTAAGAGGCCTCGTAGACCGGGAGGATCTACTAGTCCCTATTTCTGATGTAGGGTACGGCATGGTAGAGGTTTTTTGGGTTAGCCAATTCAGTCAGACTTCGCACGGTGTTTCAAGTTCCCATGGGTCTCAGGGTACCCGTACCGGACAGCTTCCAAAGCCACATCAGCAGAAAGGTTGCTTTGAGTATGGAGATACCAGCCACATGGTGTGAGATTGTCTCAGAATCCGGATAGATGTGTCACAACGAGGTAATCAGGCTATAAGTTCTATTTCAGTTGCTGATATCCCTGCACCGCCAGCTTGGGGTGTAGGTTAGGCGAGTAAAGGGATCCTAAGAGGGGAGGCCCAACCCGTTGATGTGTTTTCTACAGTAAGGTTGAGGCCTCTGCACTAGATGATGTAGTTAAAGGTTTGGGTTCGATTTGTTACAGAGGAGCATCATTCGTATTTTTTTTTTTGGTTCTATTTATCAAAGTGAGTCCTCCTATGTTGCTTCACATATGGATGAGTTTCGTGATCTTGCACTCTGCTTACATGTTTACCCTATCGGGAGATTCTATAGTGGTAGCCGTGTCTATCGTTTTGTTCTGTTCATTATTGAGAGCTACGAGACTAGAACTGAATTTCTGTTACCCATTACGGGAGTTTTTGATGTGATTTCTAAGTGATTGGTTATGATATGTAATCTAGATGATATACTAGTGGGGGAGTTCAGTACGTGTTGTGATTTTGTTGGCGGAAACTGAATTGGTGGAAGGTTTCGGTTGGTATGATGTGTATTCCACTTGTAATTCAGAGTTGAGGGTGATACCCTCACAGTTTCATGTGATTTGATGTGCTTGAACTAGGTTGCGTACCGTGGTGGAATTTATATCAGGATGAGATCCTTGTGATTTGTTCATATACTTTTCTTGTTAAATTGATTTGTTGTATGGTAGTGATAGGGAGTTGTGCCTGTCGGACTTGTTTGATAGTTCTCTTATGTTTTTCTCCTTACATATGCAGTCATATTCGTGTTGTGCTTATTGAGTTTTAGCTTGCGAGGTATGTGCCTCGGTGGCGTTAGGTGTGACTTGTTGATTTAGGTGAATAGTTATGAGGTCTTCATGTTTCTTGCATTGTTGTCAGGGTTTGAAGGTTTGAAATAGGGTTCTGGCGAATATGAGGCTAATTGCCGGTACTGGATTTGATTATGAGCAGCTATTGTGGCTAGAGTTGTTATCCAGGGCACATGTATAATGTGTTACGTCGTGTGGTTATACCTTGTGAGTGTAGGCATAAGTAGTTGCAGTTGGTTGAGGTTGGTACCATATGTTGATGAGGGAATTAGTTATTTTGGGGATGATTCGATGGTGAGAAATTTGGTTCTAAGGTTATCAGTATGGGTAGAAGGAATAATTTTAAGTTGTGATGGTGTCGTCGGGCCATGTGGATTAGAGTGACGTGTGATCACCCACGTATATATGGTAAGTTCACTCAGTGATTTAATGATATTGGAATGGTTCTTGGCACGCTCGAGGATGAACGTTTGTTTAAGAGGGGGAGAATGTAACGACCCGACCGGTCGTTTTGAGAATTAGCGTCTCGTTCGGCGGCTTAAGGTCTCGAGCAGTTTCGTATTATGTGTTATGACTTACTGTGTGGTCAAGTTCGGTTTTCAAATGATTCAGGGTCAATTTGGAAGAAGGATTCTTGTTTTAGAAGCTTAAGCGGGTAAAGTTGACCGGAGTTTTGACTTTTGTGTAAACGACTCTAAAATGGTGTTTAGATGATTTCAATAGCTATTTATTGTGACTTTGGACTTAGTCGTGCGTCTGTATTTGGATTTGGAGGTCCACAGAGTAATTTGAAGGATTTCGGCAAAAAAATAGAAAGTTGAAGTTTTGAAAGATTGAGAGGTATGACCGAGAGTTGAATTTGGTGATATCGGGATCGGAATGCGATTCCGAGAGTTGGATTAGCTCTGTCATCATTTGGGACTTGCATGCAAAATTTCACGTCATTCCGGGTTGATTTGATATGTTTCGGCCTGAGTGTTGGAAGTTTGAAGATTTGGAAATTCATGAGTTCGATTTGTGGTGCAATTCGTAGTTTTGACGTTGTTTGATGTGGTTTGAGGCCTCGAGCAGGTCCGCGATATATTTTAGAACTTGTTGGTATGTTTGGTTGAGGTCACGGGGGTCTCGGGTGTGTTTCGGGTGAGTTTTGAAGAAGTTTGGGCATTTCAGCACTTTGATGGTGTTCTGGAGAAGTTGAAGTGCGGAGGGCACATTTTTGGAGTGCTGATGCGGCCGCAAACTACCGAAGTGCGGAGGCAGTTAAAAATGTGCAGACTGCAGAAAGGGGAATCTGCAGGTTTGATGGTCTAACTTCGGACGCATATACCTTTTAATCTATAGGGAATATGGAGATGATTCAAAAATGTAAATTGTATCCCTTTGAGTCTAGTTTCCAGAAACGTAAACCACTTATCATTTGGACATTTTTACATAAAGGTATGGTCAATGTACAAAAGCATGGTTGTGCGGTCAGCACTTTGGAGGACAGATGTGGTACCATATAAGCGAGCGTTTCATCTCATTTTTCATTTTTGGACCTAGAGAGCTCGGTTTGTGGCGATATTTCGTGAGTTTTTCAAGAAAATCAACGGAGTAAGTGATTCTATCTCGGTTTTGGCTATATTACGTGAATTCGATGTTATTTTCATCATTTAATTAGTGATTTGAGTTTGAAATTTAGGGAAAATTGTGAAAACTTCTTAGACTAAATATTAGAGATTTGAAAGGCGATTTGAGATCGGATTTGAGTAATTCTTGTATGGTTGGACTCGTTATCGAATGGGTGTTTGGATTTTATAATTTTGGTTGGGTTCTGAGATGCGGGTCTGGGGTTGACTTTTTAGATTTAATTAATAATCGAAGCTTCATTATTCGAAATAGTTTCCTATGAGTTTTATTTATGATTTGAAGTTTGGCTAGATTTGAACAGTCTGGAGGTTGTTTCACTCGAGAAGGTCATTTTAGAGTATTGTTCTAGCTTCTTTGAGGTAAGTATCTTGCCTAACTTAGTGGGGGGGTTCCCCATAGGATTTGAGTCTTTAGTGCTAACTGAGTCATGTGGATCCCGTGTACGCAAGGTGACGAATACGCGCTCGGGCTTATTTGTGGAAATTTGACAGTTTAGAGCTCTTAGGTTCTTATATTCATTAGATATGAAGTTGCTTTGTTATTTTGAATCCCCAATTTACTAAATTCACCCTTACATGTCCTATTTGGAATTAATTGCTCTATGTTTTACCCTTACTTTCAATTAAGCTCTTATATTCCTTCACACTTGTTCAGGTTGTTTAGTCTGGTAGGTGTTTTGCATGTCCCTCGTCACTACTCCTCTGAGGTTAGTCTTGGTACTTACTGGGTACCGTTGTGGTGTACTCATACTACATTTATGCATGTTTTTTTGCAGATACCAGGTGTCGTAGTTCTTGTTGATTATTAGCTGGTTGGTCGAGCTGTGGAGACTCAAGGTAAACCTGCCGTCGCGTTCGCAGGCCTCGGAGTCACCTTCTAATATTTTCATTATACTGTTTAATTATATTTCGAACTGTTGTATTTAGGGATTTTCTAGTAAACTCAGTAGAGCTTATGACTTGTACTACTGGTTTTGGGAATTGTAATTGTGTATAAGATTTTATCTCATATTCTTCGTTGGATGGTTGATTTCTTCTATTAATTCAGTAAGGGTTAGGCTTACCTAGTCTTAGAGAGTAGGTGCCATCACGACATCCTAAGGAGGGAAATTGGGGTCGTGACAGCTGCACTGAGGTCCAAATTAGATGCAACTGCCGTTGATACTGAGGAAATGGTGGCCCAGTATAAGGCCGATGTGGAGGTAGCCAAGACCCCCTTAAAGACGAAGACTAAGAACATAAAGCGGGTAACCCAGAGAGAGACCCTCGAAGAGATCCATGCCTGAGGTTTTGACCTATCAACCGAGATTGAAGAAGCTCGGAGGCTCGAGGCGAAGAAGGCTCCGACGGTTCCGAGGGCTCCGTTGATTCTGGCAACGAGTCGGGCCCCGATGAATACAAGGCGTAGATGCCTTAGAATTTTTCCAGTTTTTCCTTATGTATTTTTTTTTTAAGCCATTCTATCGGGCCTTAAGAAATATATTTTGGAGTATATAAAAAAAATTTCCTTTTTAGCAATATCGCGTGTCTTTACTTTTCCAGTATTTACTTGCAATTTCTATTTGTGTATTGTTTTTTATGCCTTAGCATAAAATCAGATGTAGTTCTGGAGCATCCGTTTTGCGGAGGTTCGAATGGGGCCTAACTTTGATGCAACTTTGGTTTACTTGTGGCTTCAAACCTCGATGAGACCTAAGATTTTTAAGATGCTTAAGTGTTTTTAGACGATGTTTTGCCAAGGGTAACCTTTTAGTAGGTTTCGAGTTTTTGTAAGGGCCTTACTTTCTAGTTACGGACTTCGGACATCTCCGAGCCAATTTTAGGGTGGTCATAGACTCTTATATTTGGGCACCGCCTAGTGGGTTTGGTTTCTCCAGGATTTGGTAGACCCGGTCGTCCGAGTTTTCATTGGGCTACAGTCCTCGAGCAGGGGTAGCCCATGGTATTTAGGATCCAGGATCGAGGAAGCAAAATGTGTAGTAACAAAGTGTAAAGGAACTAGAAATTTCTTTCATTTCTTAATATGCAAGGTACATGATGGAAGGCACATAAGACTTGCGTTGTGGCTAGAGTGGACTATGTGAGAACGGTTCATATGGCTGTTTGACCCTACAATGAATCCTAACCACCAAGCCTTAGATTTTAGCACATAAATTTTCTTTTTCCCTTGATAAAGATCTTAATCTGAGGGGAATGGCCCCCAGTAATCGAGGTCGAACTCGTAAGGGCTCGGATATTGTTGATCTGAAGCAAAAGATCATTGATTTTGGATTGAAACCGGTCTTCAAATATAAGGTAGCATGTTTTACTGTTGCCTCATTAAAAACCTTGCCGAAAACCCCATTTCCGGACAAAACTGGTTCAAGGGAAAAGAAGTACAACACGTGCTTTCAGAACTAATAGCCATAATCGTCCTTGCCTGTTTACCTGCATACATTAGTCCGATTTATAACATGATTAAAAAGTAATTGAGTTAATACTTTCGCAATAGTACCCCTTTAAGTGTGTCACATTCCAGTTGTTTGGTAGTTATACGTTGTTTCTCGCTTCGAGTTTATATGAGCCTTTGTTGGTTATTTAGACAACTCGGTATGGTCCTTTCCAATTCAATCCCAATCCCCCTTCGTTCGGGTTCCTGGTGTGTAGTGTTACTTTTCTCAACACCACATCCCCGACTTGAAAGTGTCGGAGACTAGCTCTTCGGTTGTAATACCTTTATATTCGATGCTTCTGGGCGGCCAACCGGACCAGGGCGGCCTCCTGGCTTTATCCAATAGTTTCAGTCTCGTGATCATGGCCTCATCGTTTGCTCTTCAGTCGCATACTGGAACCAGAGGCTCGGTTCTCCTACCTCGACTGGTATTAAGGTTTTGGCTCCGTAGACCAAAGAAATGGGGTGGCATCGATGCTCGATTTTGAAGTCGTACGGTATGCCTATAGGACTTCAGGCAGGATCTCCTTCCATTTCCCTTTTGAACCGGTCAACCTCTTTTTCAGGTTTTGAAGTATAGTCTATTCGTTGATTCCAACTGCCTGTTCCTACTAAGATGATAAGGCATCGATAGTATCTTCTTGATCTTGTGGTCTTCGAAAAACTTATTCACCTTGCTGCCGACGAATTATTTTCTGTTGTCGCAAACAATCTTAGCCGGTATCCCAATTCAACATATTATGTGCTCCCAAATGAAGTCAATGACTTCTTTCTCTCGGACGTTATCGAACGCTTTGGCCTCAACCCATTTGGAAAAATAGTCGTTCATGAATAGTATGAATTGAGCTTTACCGGGTGCTCATGGGAGGAGACCGGTGATGTCCTTTCCCCACTTAATAAGTGGTCACGGGGACAGGATCGAGTGGAGAATTTCTCTTGGTTCATGGATTATCGGGGCGTGCCTTTCGAACTCGTCGCATTTCCAAACCAAGGATTCTGCCCCCGAATGGTTCCTTCAAGTGCCTTCGTGAACTTCTCTCATGGCGTATTTGGTCTCTCCCTATCCTAATCATCTGGCTAGGTGTCCAAAGAAGGTATCTTGAACAATCCCCTTCGACCAAGCTAAATCTGGCAACTTTGGTGCGCAGGGCTCTCGATTCTTTAGGATCCGCAGACAATTTTCCTTTCTTCAAGTAGTCTATGTATTTATTTCTCCAATACCAAGTTAAACTCGTTTAGTTCACTTCGGTGTCGCCTTCTTCTATCAACAAGTTCATCAGTATCATCATGATCTAGCAAACGAGCCAAGCAGAGCCAGCAGGAATGCGAACTAACCTTTCCCTTTACAAAATTCACGATCTTTCTTTGGATGCAGGCATAAAATTGCAAAATCCCCAAAACATACTATCCGCTCAAAGGACAGACATTGTTCCTCCAACTCGTCATGTCAATATTTATTATCAGTACAAACGATGTTTCATTATCACAATGCTCTACCGCAATTTAACACCAGATATGAATTTATGTTATCCTTCCTTAAATCTTGCATAAGGCTACCTTTCTGCCTTCCGAGGTTAAACGCTACCTCCATCTGCATTCGCATCCTGCATAAGGATACCTTTCTGCCTTCTGAGGTTAAACGCTACCTCTATCTGCATTCACATATTGCATAAGGCTACCTTTCTGCCTTCCGAGGTTAAACGCTACCTCCATCTGCATTCGCATCCTGCATAAGGATACCTTTCTGCCTTCTGAGGTTAAACGCTACCTCTATCTGTATTTGCATATTGCATAAGTCTACCTTTCTGCCTTCCGAGGTTAAACGCTACCTCTATCTGCATTCACATATTGCATAAGGCTACCTTTCTGCCTTCCGAGGTTAAACGCTACCTCTATCTGCATTCGCATATTGCATAAGGCTACCAGCCTTCCGAGTTTAAACACTACCTCCATCTGCATTCTCATATTGCATAAGGCTACCTTTCTGCCTTCCGAGGTTAAATGCTACCATTTGCATTCGCATCTTGCATAAGGCTATCTTTCTGCCTTTCTAGGTTAAACGCTACCTCCATCTGCATTCGCATCTTGCATAAGGCTACCTTTCTGCCTTCCGAGGTTAAACGCTACCTCCATTTACTTCTCAAAAGCAACCAATGCCTCTAGCATTATTTACTACACCTTTCTTTTAGGCTAAACTCTGCCCCTTTAATTCGCAAGACTAAGCTCTGTCTTGTCAGCATCATACTATTGCATCTTCATGGGCTGAAATATCGCCAACTTATCCAAAGGCATCATCATTCGGAGGCACCATCTTCATGGCTCGAGAACACCATGTCATGGCCTGAGGATCTCTTTTATCAGTTTGCATATCATTATTCAAAGGCATCATGGTTCGGAGGCATCATCTTCATGGCCCGAGAACATCATTTCATGGCCTGCGAATCCTGCATCAAGCAATTCATGGCCCAGGACATCATGGTCTAAAGACGTCATCTTTAACCGTCCAAAGACAACATTCATAGTCCAACGGGAATTTGCATCATGTTTAAATCACGCACGATATGCTTGTATTACTCATTTGCAGGTAACCCGGCAAGCAGCAGTTGCCCCGGCAGGAGTGATCCCTCTCCAATTCTCTTAATTACCCCGTAAGTCGTTCATTCAATCAGTCTTATATGTTGCGTCCGTTCTTGTAAAAGCTCTATCGGTATGCTTCACCGATGGCTCCTGAACTACATAAGGCCAGATTCCTGTAAAACCAGCGATATGTAGGCAGCTCAGAAATCAGGGTGCGGCCTAAACCTCTTCAAACCACTTCGCTCGGTCAAAATTGGCCATCATGTCGTTACCCGACAATTCTTCCATCCTTACCGCGTAAAGAGGGGCAGCTGTTGATACCTAATTTTTCCTCAAACTATTTTAATATTTGCATATATACCTTCAAAATCACTCTTTATAATAACTAATATTTTTCCGTAATTTTTCATATTTTTATTAAAAAAATTTCCAATTTATTCAGTATTTTTTATATTCAATAATTATTCATGAAGTATATTATAAATAATTTTCAAAATATTTCCCAGCTCGATATATCATTTTTTAAATCTTATTAGTATTTAATTATTTCACAAAATTAGCCAATTTGGCATTATTTGACCATAATTACAATAAATTTGCAATTATAGCCTAGTTACACATTTTATGCCATTTAAATCAATAATTATTCATTTTATATTTTTTCTATATTAATTAATTACCTTAATTTCACCTATTTAGCCTTAATTTCATTTTATATGATTATTAGCTATTGTTATTAATTATTTATCTAATTTTAATGGGTATTTAACAAATAGCCGTTCTTTATTTAAATTTCAACCTAATTAATCTTGGTCCCTAACCCAATTAAACTAGCCCAAACGCCCCAAGCCCAATACAATATCCTACCGGGCCCAACCCCAAACCAATCTGAGTCGTTGATCAAATTAGATCATCGGCCCAGATTTTTGTTACCTTAATTAACATAGACTAACCCCCCCCCCCCNCTTATGGTTTCCTTATGCCGGTAATGTCATCCCTAAGGCCCTCGAAGGGCGAGGATCCGTCTGTTCACACCCATGATGTTCCTGCTTACCCCAGGCCTTCAAGGCTTTGATTTCGAGTGAGGTTTGTGACCTTTGAGGCTGAGCCAGTAACATTTGAGGTTCTTCTCATCTTCTCTGAGGTTTTCTTTGAAACCCTAAGGTTTGAAACTTCCGATTCCTTCAGATCTACAATAGATCTATGCATATTACGAGTTATTATGATGTTTCCTTTAAAGATCTTCTATTTTTTCTGAACGGTTCTTCACTTTTAACTAGGGTTCTGAAACCCTTTTTCAAAATGGCTTTCTTGTCGATTTTTTAACACTATCTCATGATTTTCCCTCACATTTTTCATTATTAAAACCTTTTCCTTGTGGTGTGGTCAGTACATGTGTTCGATTGTCACGAATGGCTTGAATTTCTGGTGATATTACTCTATTTTTCCTATTATGGTTTATGACTCTTCGTCTCTTTTGTGTGTATCATGTCTACTCTGTTGATTCGTACTAGTATCTGTGTAAAACCCTAATTTTTTAGACATAAACCCCTGAAAACTACTGGTTTGCCTGCGTGTTCGCATATGTTCTTATGTTCTTATGTTTCATTGATCTTTACCCTATGTTGTTTGTCTTTGGTTTTTCTTGCCTCCCTGAATCACATGATTCCTAATTTCATATACTAGGGTTTCTGTGTTCTTGCTTAACAATCGTGTTGTTTCATGTTGATTCTCTTCAATTAATATTATGCTTGCTCGAGTCCTTGATTATGTGTTATTTGTCACTCAATTGTTGCCTGGCTTATAGCTTTGCTTATAATGTGGTCATTCCTGCTATACATAAGAGTCTCTATTCACTAGTTGTTTGAATTTCTGATTCACTATGATTTGAAAAGCCCTACTGATCTCTCATGAGATATTCTTCTGATTTCCAACCTCTAACTTGTTTTTTCTTACCTTGATTTGTTATTGTGATTGATATTTCTTCCTTAATTGCTTGCTTGATTTGGTCTGAAATTATTTTCTTACATGTCCTATGCATGGTAACTTTCCTTAATTATGCTTACCTACTAGCCGTTTGAGTTCAACCTTCAATTAAGGGATACTTAATTGCTTGTCATGAACATTGTTTTACCTTATTTCCTTATTTGTTACTTACCGTTTGAATAACTCCTTAATTCAAGGCAGTACTTGGGCTGGTTATGCCCTGATTGATTCCCAGTCCCTTAATTATGGCTAATTTGATTCCTGCCCTTATTTTCACCTAGTTTCAAACTATATATATACTCTATTCGTTCCATGGCACACAGACACAGAGACAACTAATCTGTTCAATTCTCTCTCAAACAATTAAAAAACCCTCTGCTCTCTCTCTTTTCTGTGCTAGTTACTGCTATTCTAAGTTAGCCGCCTGCAAGCCAAGGCTAACTATTGTGCATCTCCTACTTCATGTTTGTGTTACTGCTTTCTTCACTTCACTGGTATGTTCTAATTCAGATTTCAGTTCTCAAACCAACATGTTTCTATTACTGTTGTAATTCAGTGTGTTTCTAATTTGCTTTTACTTATTATTTTGTTGTTCAACATGTAACTAGGATCCTGAACTCCATTCACATGTTAAGTTAGGCTTTACTTGTCAATGACCAGCATGTTTCTGTATACTTAACACCTGTTTCTTATGTGAATCCCCATTCCTATGATTTGTACCTTAGTGATCATAGTCTTAGTTGTTTGGTGTTGATATGTTAATCTAATCTAGTACTTTACTGTACCCCTGATCCTCTGAACCCTTAGGAGCTTCTGATTGCATGCCTATATGTGTTTCTGTCTGCTATATGTTTGCCCTCACATGCTCTGTATTTTTCCCTCAAATCCCATTACCCCTGCTTGTGATTGTTGGACTATCACCGGTCCTTTGTGTGATGTTGAACTTCTATTCCAATCAAATTTCCTCTTCGAAATTGTTTTCTTACTTACCCTTCTTTTCAAAATTGTTTTCTTACGGAACCTTTTAAAAAAGAACTACGTCAAGCACTTTCACATATACTCTTAGAAGTCTAGGTTCTGCCCCCCCCCCCTCCCGGTGTGAGCACTGCCCGGGATCCCTTGAGGTCCTTAGGGAACTTTGGCACACCCGAATTGTGAAAAGGCTGTGAAAAATTACCTGGCATTGAGGACCTGGAGACTTGAGTCTATTTTGTATGCTCCCTATAGTTAACTTCTTATTTTTCTTCTATTTCAGTTGTGTAATTCATATTCAATGGTATGTAATAATTAATTGTAAACAACTCCGGGGTTAGATAGTGAAAATGGGTGGGTGATATGCATGTTGTAGTATAATTAAGGGTAGAGACCATATTTTTAGGTTTATTTTCTCCATGTGCAATAGCATCCATGTTTAGGTACAACATGCCATGCATTAGATATCATGCTACTTAAGATCTATGTGTATTCAACATCTCATCTACGCTTAGAAATCCTGCCTATAGGATAAATAATAAAATAAGTTGTTATTACGTGATTCTGCCCATGTTCTAAAACTTCACTAGAAGTATTGTCCTAGGATAAATAAACTGCAATCATGTCTCATCATGTTATACACATAGAGATCTTGTCTAGGTAAACAACGATTAAATTATGTCACCTATGTTATTCCTGAAATTGTGCATAATGCTATGATTCTATGTGCATTTAGAAATCCTGTTTAATTTGTTATGCATCATGCTGCATTAGATATCATGCTATAAGATCGTATCTATTTAACTGCACTTAGTCTAAATACATATATCTAAAACAGTCCTCTATTCTAAGCAACTGGTAATTAGTCTTTGCACATCTTCAACACCTAGAATTGCATGTTATTAGCTATAAACAACCTAGAGTCATTAACAAATCTGAATAACTGTTGCATGTTATCCTACCCCTAGGCGAGCCTTAGGTAATTAACTTAAAAAATAAAATCAGAATTGTCTTTGTGATCATGTTTAACTGTCGGCATGCTTAAAACCAGTAGGCAAGCCTAATTAAGACTTTCTCTCTGAGTTATGCAATAAATCTGTCTTTGTGTTATCACCTAGATACCATGCTTTAGGATTCTGAATTAATAGGGACCTTAGTTATGTATAAGACATGTTGTATATGTGTACTGCGTGTGGAGGAATACTTGAGCCTTTATCTGCTTTCTATGCTTTCCTTTATCTGCAGTCCTACTTGTTTTCTTATCTGTCGCCCTAGAATTTTTACCTTTAAAACCTGAGGGTCTGCCTAGCACCTCCCTTTAGGATAGGAGTCCTAATTTCCCTGGGATTGATAAGAAGGGACGGGTAACAGCATGCAATAGAGGTCGAGGCCAACACTTATTTTTAATAACCTTACGGGGTGGGAAGGGTAGAATATGGATATGATGACCGGTGCGCTAATACCACGTGTAGCCCCTCTTCGAGGAGTGATTACCGGGTATTGCATTGATGTGATCCATATTATTATAAATCTAGGATAACTTTTATATGCCTAGCTCGTAATCCTTTTCAAAGTCTAACCTTTTTGCTATTTTCAAACATCCACGTGCTTAAGACTTAGATCCTCTCTTATTTGAGCTTTTACTTGTTATTTGCTAATTGTACAAATTCACGAAACCATTTGGCCGGGAACCACACTTGTGGATCCTGAGGGGTGCCTAACACCTTCCCCTTAGGATAATTTCAAGCCCTTACCCAATCTCTGGTTAGTAACGTAGTTGTAATTGAACCCCTTAGGTGCCCTAACGCACCGTTAAAATCGTTAGGTGGCGACTCTTCAAAATATGCAAACCCCTTTCCCAAAAGGAACGAGTTGTCCCAACCAATGTCATAAACCCGATTCCGCGAGGAAAAAGGGGGCGCGACAAATATGAGTTGCTCCAACTCTTCGACCGTAGGTTTAGTGGCGTAGGTGTCATCAAGATCTATGAACTATCTCGGGACTCCATAATCATCCTCCTCATCTACTCCTCATTCCTCTGGTTCAGCCAAGGTTGGCACCGGTGATTGCTATTTAATTTCTTCCTTTCTGGTCGGCTCCGTGTTCCTTGAGGTCGAAACCGCGGGCATCGGGATTACCTTGTTGGCTGCGAACATCTCCTTTGTTGATGTCTATTCTCCGTAGACCGTCTTGACTCCTCCCGGAGTAGGGCATTTTAATGCCTAGTGCAAGGTCGAGGGTACCGCCTTCATGTTGTGAACCCACGGCCTTCCGAATGAAGCGTTATACCTCATGTCCCCTTCTATCACGTAGAACTTTGTCTCTTAGATCATCCCAGTGGTGTTTACTGGTAGGGTTATCTCCCATTTAGTGGTTTTGTATGCCATGTTAAATTCATTTAACACCCGGACTGCTGGCATTATTTGGTCATGTAACCCCAATTACTCCACGACCCTTGATCTGATGATGTTGCCCGAGCTACCAAGATCAATAAAACACACGTTTAACTTGAGATTTATTGATAAGTATAGATATTACCAGCGTATCATTGTGAGGTTGCATGATTCCCTCCACATCCTCGTCGCTGAACAAAATGGTTCCCTCTGGGACATAGTCTCATTTGCGTTTTCCCTTGTGATAGATACAATAGTGCGCTTTATCATTAGTCCTTGGGGGACATCGACCCCTCCGATGATCATGTTGATGACGTGTTGGGGATCCTCTTGTTTGACATGTTTGTTGGCGTCCCTGTTCCGGAAGTGGTTTTTGGCTCGATCACTCAGAAACTCTCGGAAGTGTCCGTTGTTGAATAACCGGGCAGTTTTTTCTCTCAACTATCGGCAATCCTCGATCCTATGACCATGAGTGTCGTGATACTTACATTAACTTAGGATCTCTTTGGTAGGGTCGGACTGCAATGGTCGGGGCCACTTGGTCTCTTTGATGCACTCGATGGCTGACAAGATGTTGGCAGCATCAACGTTGAAGTTATACTCTGATAATCTCGGTGCTTCCCTACTCCCGACCTGACTGTCAAAATCATTTTTTCTCATTACACCTCGCCCATTAGGCCCTCGATCGCCTATATTTTCATTCATTGTAAGGTGACGCTCAAACGCATTTCCCATTCGGTTCGTGTTGTATGGTTGGTACCGATCCCGGACCGGCCTTGGATCATAGTCAACGGCTCTCTTAGACCTGTCGCCGGCCCTGATGGGGTAAACAGGCCCAGAAGGAGCTCAGAGTTGGTCGTCCTCGACCCTGATCTTTGACTAGTACCTATTGTGGACGTTAGCCCAGGTCACACCGGATACTCTACCAAATTTTGTTATAGCTGCTGAGAGGCCAATGAGCTTTTGGGGTTAAGCCCCTAAGTGGATGCCTGAACGGCCCAATCATCTGCAACCGGAGGCAGGTCCATCCATTCCATCTAGAACCTTGACACGAACTCCCTGAGCATCTCATTGTCTCTTTGTTTAACCTTGTAAAGTTTTGACTTTCTAGTCTCGAACTTGATGGCCCCAGCATGGGCTTTCACGAAAGCATCTGCAAGCATAGCAAATGAGTCAATGGAATTTGGGGGTATGTTATGATACCATATCTTGCTCCTTTGGACAAAGTCTCCTCAAACTTCTTTAGTACCACTGACTCGATTTCATCATCTTCCAAGTTGTTACCCATGATTGCGCATGTATAGGAGGTTAGATGCTCGTTTGAATTTGTGGTTCCATTATATTTGGGGATATCAGGCATACAAAACCTCTTCGGGATCGGCTTCGGTGCCTACACTCAAAGGAAAAGACTTTTGGATAAATTTCTTGGAATCCGGCCCCTTCAATATCAGGGGTGATTTCGGGATTGATCGACCCTAAAATTGTATGTTTCCACCTTCTTGTCATTAGCCTAAATTTTCTTCTCACCTGACTCTACCCGCTTCGTTAATGCTTCAAACATTTTCATTATCTCAAGATTAACCTCGGGATCGGCTTCACCCAGTCTCTTGGTGATTTGTTCGTTTCTTTGGGTTCTTTACCAGGATTGTTCGAGCTCGACCCTGTTGGGGGCTTGTCTTTGATTCAGCAGATGCGCGTCTATTTCCACATGTTGAGCCTGCAACATTTTAAAGATTAGTCGTAGGCTCACCCTATCACCTTCGCCTTCGGGCGCTTTTCGAGTTGTTGGTCAAGGTCCCCCGCGAATACTATTTTCGGGATCAGCTAACAAATTAACGTTGATGGCCACTTGTGAGTTAGCATCGACTGAGTCGGCAACTGGGACACCGACAGGATCAGTAGGAGACACCTCGTTTCTAAGCACCAAATTATTATTTTCACCATGATGGCCAAACTCAACATCAATGTTCAAGTGGGTGGACTGAAAACTCAACATTTTTTAAGTTGACCTGAAATTAAGACTTTAAAGAACAAGCGTAAAATAGGGTGTGTTATGGAGATTTGTATCAAATCATCACTATTATCCTTATCCCCATAGTGAGCACCGAACTATTTACCCTTAAATCGGATAACAACTAAATTTGTAAGCAGTTTTAAAGATATGTGGTTTATTAAACACAAGTAATCAAGAACATTAGATAAACGAGTTAAAGACAAAATAAATGATCAAACCAGTTGTAATGTTATTTCCTAGCCCAAACCTAGGTTGAACAGTAACCTCGTCCTCGATTGGACCCTTGGCTCGAGCCCGGTAGTAAATGAAGAACAGAACAATTATATAAGAACTTCAGTAGTGGCTAGAAAGAAGAGAAATAAACTTGAATTTTTTTATTTGCATCTTACAATGTGTGTGTTACAGAAGAAAAACTTTCACTTTATATAGTAGAAGAGTTTCATCCTTAGTTTAAGTCTAAACAGGTAAAAATATTCCTTTCTCGTTAATTACTGATTTGTAACTGCCATTGAGCGAGATTTGCACTGTGATATCTGGTTAGGTACGAATATCACGACCCTCTATCCATCGTGTGTAACCGTCTACCATGTTTTTCGAGGTCTTAGAACTCGTTCTGGGTCCAGGAGCATCGCTTTATCATGTCCCATGATGAACACATGATTCACCTTTCATGGATCTCGATACGAAGGGCTCCCAGCCTCGATTCCAATCTAGTGTGTCCATGCCCTTCTTCCGTTTTCTTCACCGAGAAATCGGGGTATGCATTATCCCCGATTTTACCCATATACAAGGAGTCCTCTCTATTCATATGTGAACATATCATTGGCTATCCTTCACAATTTAGATTAATTGCACTCATATATACTTTCCAGAATTGGACCAATCCATCTCTTGTTTTTATGGAGGTTAAGTTTTATGTCCCCCTCCTGCATGTATTCTTTTTTTGGATTTTAATATAAAAGGTAGGGATCCAAGCCAAACCCCCCGCCGGTCCAAACTCCAAACTATGTATTTGCCTTAAGAAATTCATTGCAAATATATAAATTTTTAATTTGGAACTAGAGGCGAAGCTAGAATTTCAAGCTTATGGGTTTGGTGTTCTAATCGTTATAAGTTACTAGGTTCTAAAATAATTGATGCGTGGCTAGAATTCATGATTTTAAGCATTATATACCTTGCATTTTATGTGCTTTAATGATAAAAATACACGTCGTATGTGCCTAATGAAGTTTATTTAATGTGTAGGTGAGTTGGAAATGGAAGCCGAGCTAAATGAGAGCATAAACGTCGGAAAATACG
>ML413182.1:50605-143368 GCA_005239525.1 Nicotiana knightiana
AAATATTTGTTTGAGTTTAGTTTAGTTGATAGTTAATCACAAGTCCCTGTGGGTACGATATCTGGACTTAAAATCCTATATTACTTGTCGACCACGTACACTTGCGTGTGCATTGGGAAATCAACCAACAATAATAATTTGTACATATTTACTAAAAAATTTAAGACAAATACCGAGTTCGAACCAAAGTTACTGGGTTCGGCCAAACCCACTCCCCCACTCCAGCTCCACCCCTGTAAAAGTACAAGAGGGGGTCGATTGTTGATTTTTCTAATAATATCCTAATTAGTTGACTAGTTTACCAATTATTCAATTGAAAATAAAGACAGAATATAACTGAAAGCAGAAGTAAATTATAGTTTATACTGGTTCGGATTCAATGTGAATCATACTCCAGTCCCCTTGGGTTGCTAGTGTGTTCTCTATTCAAAGCTCCTTGAATAATTTCGTATGATCGTGTTGATATTATCTCCAAACACCAACTCACTTTTGGATCTAAGTACGCTCGTGATATTTTCGATATAATGCCTCACCAATATTTTTCTCTCTTTCTTCTCTCTACTGATTACACAGTAAACTTCACTTAGATTACAATGCTTGTTTAGAGTAGAACAAAGAGTACGAAGTTGGTTTGATCAAAGTATAAAACTTCAAGAATGGTACAGATGTATATATACTTCATGAGGCCTTCTTGACTCTTGATTGATGTGAATCTTGAGAGATTGCAAGCCTAAGGGAGTTCATCCTTAAAAGGAAACGTAAATTGATTCTTTCCCAGAATAAGGTGTTGCTTTCGTTGATTTGCCTTGACTTGTTGTATTTATTGGACTTTTCCTTTGCTAACAGAACTTTCCGTTATTTGATCAATCGAAATTATATCCCTTGATTTCGGCTTTTAATTGTCTTCCTTTGATGGAGGAATCTTCAGTGCATAGTTTTGCAATGTTGACTTCCTTTAATTTAGGTCATTCTTATAATATTCTCCGTTAATCTTCTATCAAATCCTTGATTGATTCTGGAGTATTTCCCCTTCAGATTTCTGCTACTGCTTCCTTTTTCTTCTCTAATCTTTGATGCTCTTCCTTTCCATTTCTTTCGGAGCATTTCTGCACATAAAAGATGTGTTATTTTGCATCATTATAATAAATGTATATATAACAATCTCCCCCTTTTTTGTGATGACAAAATAATAATATAATAACACTAGTTTACTTACCAGTATATTAGTTGACTCTGCATTTGTTGTAATTGACTCCACCTCAATTTGTGTTTCCTGTCAGTTGTTTTTAGTCAACTCTCCCTCAGTTAGGCATCATGTATGTAAGTTGTTGTAGTTGACCTCCCCCAATCCGACATTGTAATTTACCTGAAATTTCTGGAGACAAGACAACCACAATGAAATGCCAAAAAAAACTTCTACTTTTCTCCCCCTTGGCATCAGCAAAAAGTTAGTATAAGGCGAAGAATTTTAGCAGTCTATAGTTATCTAATTCAGCATGCAGGAGCAACAAGAAGTAATTATTTTAACAGTACAACCCATGACTGAAAAATCAGTCCCAAAATAAGCAAAAAGAAATTGTTTTAAACAACATGCATCAACGGCGCAGAAAGTACGTAAGAGTATTGCAGATAGCCTTCTTAAGGCGTTTAAAACATGCCTTGAATGTGACAGAGATCACATCAATCTTGTCGTGCATCTCCTTAAAAGCCTTTATTGCATTATTTGCTGTCTTGAGAATCTGCACCCTTATCTTGGACACATCAGAGCCTATCTCCTTTGACACTCCATGGACATCTTCAACTGTGCTTTGTATAGAGGTTAGAGAGTCCTTGATGACAACCAATTTGTCATTGATGGAGGCTAACTTTTCTAAGAGATCAGGATCACCTGCACTAGAAGGAGACACAGAGGCTTTTGCTTTTGAGTTTGTAGGAGTATTCTTGGCTTCACCATTTTGCTTATTTACCCAAGTTCCTTTCACAACAATGTATCCCCTGCTAGCAAATGCTTTGGAGTTATATGACTTAGTGACAGTGACATAGGGATAGTTAGCAAGAGATATGTTGTGGGCTTCTAATATATGGGTAACGACCATACCATAGGGAAGACTCATGGGATCATCGGCACTCTTTATCATGAAATTGATGACCCAAGAAGATAGTCTAACCTTATGCTTAGTTAGAAGGCAATAAACCATAAAGGTATCACGTTGGAAAAAGGTAAATAAAGATCTTATTCTTGGGAGAAGAGTGGTTGTCATAATGTATGCTAGCCCAAGGGTTTCAAAATGGACATCACTGGGTCCTAGTTGACTGGGAAGGGAATTAGAGGGTGACTCAGCTATACACATTTTTGCTTGATCAAAAGAAACCTCAAAATCCTCAAGCCAGGTATTCTTAAACAGCATAGAGAAACCAAAACATTTGCACTGAAAAATAGAGTCAAACAGAGTATGGCCAAGAACTAAAGACTCTAATTTCTCAGGTTTGGTAGAGCGAATGTTAGTATAGAACATTTTAACAAAAGATTTATATAACTTTGGAGGAGACAGGCAAAGAAAGTTTTTCCACCCCTGGTAGTCTAAGAGTTCCTTGACCTTGCAGTTGAGATTCTCCATGACATTTAGATCAATGACTCGGCCATGGGCTACAGGTTTGTCTTTGAAGGCTGAAGGAGTCCATGTTGGGTGTGTCCCAAAAATTGAGGTCTGATTCAAGAGAGCATGAGAGGTTAATTTTGGCTTTTTGGGTGTGAAGTTTTCATGGATATCTTCCATAGGTCATTTCCCTAGGGCTTTTCCATTGAGGCTACGCGCATCATCTCAGAGTTCCTGAAAAGAGGAAAAATCTTCAGAGTGATCTGATCCTAGATTGACTGGTTTACGAGGTTGAGAAGAGAGTTTTGCTCGAGAACAAGTGCTTTGCGGGTTGAGGCAGAAGGATTTTTGGAATTTTTCGCTATTGTAGGGTTGAGAACAGGGGTTTGGAGATGCAAACAATGTGAAGGAATTAGAAGGATGAAACTAGACTTGAAAAGAGTGAAAATTGACGGTAAGGGTATCAGCGATTCAACGTGATGATTGACAGCCCTCTGTAAAGTTATTGAAAAGATATGAAAAAGGAAAAGTAAGAGACACATAATTAATGCTACTTACACAAACAAGGAAACATGCAGATTAAGAGACGGCAAAGTAAAAATTACCACAAAGGTCATAATATTTTGAATTAATAGGAATGCCAAAAAGGTCTCGTAATGCACAAAATAAGTCCCCAAGCAGGGTTTTGTAAAAATATCCACGAATTGATCAATAGAGCTTACAAACAATAAGTCTATGTTTCCTTTATGGACATGTTCTCTAATAAAATGATACTTTATATCTATATGCTTGGCTCTAGAATGATGCACATGATTTTTAGAAAGACATATAGCACTAGAATTATCACCAAATATATGAATAGGTTTAAAGGATAATTCATAGTCACCCAATTGATGTGACAACCAGAGTAATTTAGCACAACATTGTCCAATTGCATTGTACTCTGCCTCAGTTGTAGAAAGAGCTAATGATCCCTGTTTCTTATTATTCCATAAAATTAATGCCTTTCTCAGTAATTGACACGTTCCACTTGTAATCTTCCTGTATTCTTTGTCACCTGCAAGATCAACATCTGAAAATCCTTCAAGCTTGAAATTGTTCGAACGTGGATACCATAGTCCATAAGAAGTGGTTCTAATAAGATAGTGAATTATTCGCTTTACTGCAGTTAAGTCTGACTCGTTAAAATCTGATTGAAACCTGGCACATTTACAAACATTGAACATGATATCTAGTCGACTAGCAATTATGTATAGTAAATATCCAATCACCCATGATACTTAGTTTCGTCCACCGAATTTCCCATTTTATCCTTGCCTAGATTTGTATAGGGACTCATAGGAGCTACAATTGCTTTGGCATTGCTCATTCTAAACTTTTGAATTAGCTCTTTTGTATACTTGGTCTAATAGATGAATATGCCATTTTCTGATTGTTGAATTTGAGTCCAAGGAAAAACGTGAGTTATCCCATCATACTCATATCGAACTCACTTTGCATGAGATTTGAGAAATTCTTTCACAAAAGAAGATTAGTGCTGCCAAAAATAATATCATTTAAGTAGATCTGGTTAATGAGACTACCTTCAACGGATCTTTTGATGAATAAAGTAGTATCTACCTTACCTCTGGTAAACCCATGATCAGTTAAGAAGGAGCTCAGTCTTTCATACCAAGCTCGATAGGCTTGTTTGAGTCCATAGAGAGCTTTAGCTAACTTATACACATGGTAAGGAAATTGTGAGTTTCCAAATCCAGAAGGTTGTTTTACATATACCTCCTCATCAATAACACCATTCAAAAAGGCACTTTTGACATCCATTTGAAATAGTTTAAAGCCTTTAAAAGATGCATAGGCAAGTAATATGCGAATTGATTCTAATTGTGCTACCGAAGCAAAAGTTTCATCATAATCAACTCCTTCCTATAGTGAGTAGACTTGAGCTACTAATATGTCTTTGTTTCTGGCTACTTTTCCATCCTTATTTAACTTGTTTCTGAACACCTATTTGGTTCCAACTACAGTAGTATTTGCTAGCTTAGGCACCATTCCCAGAATTGATTCTTGTTGAATTGATCAAGTTCATCATGCATATCTTGTACCGAACTGGAGTCTTTTAGGTCTTCATCAATCTTCTTTGGCTCGATTTGAGAAATGAGTGCAATGATAGCCTTTTTCTTGAGAGCTCCCTTGGTTTTCATTCCTTCATTTGGATCTCTTATGATAAACTTCTGAGGATATTCTGATTCACTTCTTTATTTATTTGGTCGTGTTCCAACTATTGGAATAGTTGAATCCTTCTGTGATACAGTATGATTACTAACAAATTCACTAGCAGATCTATGACTACATCTGTACTATCAGTCGACTTCTGTGACTTGTATGTCGATGATGCTTCTTGAATGATATCTTCATCACCTGCAATTATTTCATTCTCGGTCATAGTGTTATTGTCATCAAATATAACATGCACTAATTCTTCTACAGATAAAGTACATTTTTTGTAAACTCTAAAGAATCTCCTGTTAATAGAATAACCGAGAAAAATATATTCATCACTCCTTGGATCAAACTTTTCAAGGTTGTCCTTACCATTGTTGTGAATGAAACATGTGCTTCCGAACGGATGAAAGTAGCGTATATTAGGCCTTTAACCATTCCATAGTTCATATGAAGTCTTCTTTAGGATGGGTCTTATGAGACATCTGTTGAGGATGTGACATGTTGTGTTGACTGCTTCTGCCCGAAAATGATTTGGCAAGGAATGTTCTAATATCATTGTTTTGGCCATATCTTGCAGAGTTCTATTCTTTCGTTCAACTACCCCATTCTGGTGGGGTGATCTTGGGACTCAAAAGTTGTGAGTACATCCTTGATCGTTGTAGAATTCTTCAAAGGCTCTGCTTTCAAATTTTCCTCCATGGTCACTTTGTATTGTTAATAAGATACATTTTTTCTCTTTCAATTCTTTTGCAGAAAATCTCAAAATATTTCAAGGCTTCATCTGACTCATCTTCAATGGAACAATTGTAATCTTGAATTTGACTTCATAACTGGAATCACATAGTTGACTTTTGCTCAAGAGATTATAGTTGAGTCCGTCCACAATGTGTTCTTCTGTAATATGACAGTTATTGCTGAATGGAACTGTGTCGGTACCAACGATCTTTCCTTTTGAATCATCACCAAATTTGAAATTTCCTCCATTTATTTTTGTGACTTCTTTGAACATATTTTTATCACCCGTTATGTGGCTGGAATACGCACTATCTAAATACCATTTCCATTTACGACTTTTTTTGTGGTGTTCCTGCAAAATAGAATTATCACTTTCTTTTAGGTACCCAAGCTTGCTTGAGTCCTTGTTGTTTAGTTCTGCTAGGATCAGGACTGTTTTGGGGTTTCCAAATCCATCCTAAAATATTAGTTTTACGAAATCTACAAAAGGAATATTTATGCCCAGCCTTGTTACAGTAATGACACACAGGGGTTGATCCAGTTTTTGTTCTACCGCTAGTTTCAATACTTGTGTACTCAGTTCTAACAAGTCTTTTTCCAGTTGACTTGTAAGTCGCTTGGTTCGACTTGACAGAACTGTGACTGGTGTATTTGCGCATGCCATTAAGTTGCAATTGTAATTCCTGAACCTCTTCTTGAATAATATCTCTTTCGATTTCACAAACTTCAAATTTGAGTTCCCATTCCATCTTTCCCCTATTGAGTCTCTTTAATACATTTAGCATTTTTTGAGACTCTTTTAGGGTAAGATCAAGAATATCCTGCAATTCATTACATCTATCACAGTTATAGAGTCTTACCTCACTTGTTTCACCTCATGCCATAAAGTAATTTTTAGTTTCCTCTTTGCAATCATCATCTGATACATCTTCATCCGTGCAACAACCAGAATATATGTTCATATCATTTTCCAGAATAGTCATAAAGCACAGGTTTGCTATTTCTTCATGTTCTGAGATATCTTCATCACTCCAGCTAGAGACTTTTCTTTTAAGATCTGGACATTCAGTTTGAACATGACCATATCTTCAACATTCAAAATATTTTCCATTATTTTTGTCGTGTTCATTGTATTGTCTGATTTTTCTGGATGACATCCTTCCCTTTTTCATGTTTCTGTATCTTCTCATTGATCCATTCATATTTCCCAAAACCATGGAAATTTCTTCTTCAAGAGCCTCTGCGTCATCATTAATATCGTTCTCAGATCCTTCAGTTGTGGTTTTGAAGGTAATTGTTTTCTTCTACTCTTCTTGACGCATTTTCTTAAGATGTGTTGTCTCAAATGCTATGAGATATCCATGCAGTGTATCATATGATAGTTTGTCTAAATCTTGAGATTCCAATACAACTAATTTTTTCTGCCATGTGGTAGGCAAACTTCTTAGAATTTTTTGAACCTGCTCACCACTTGAGTACGGTCTACCAAAAACTTTCAGATCGCCAATGGTTTTGCTGAATTATCCGTGTTTCTTTCACTTCTCTAGTTCCTTCAAAGGTAACTTCCAGTTCATCCCACATTTCTTTGGCGGTATCACAGCTTAAAATTTTCTCAAATTCTTCTCCACTTATAGCATTATAGAGCAAATTTCGTACCTTAGCGTTAACTTGAACAACAACCATTTGCTCGTCAGAGTAGTCATCTATATCTTCAGGATCAGTGGATGGATGTCCTGATGCTGGAAGTGGATAGTTTTCCTTTACGATAACACATCATACTTTGACATCATAAGACACTTTGCATATATTTCTATGAGCACCTTCCACTGAGAAAATATTTTTCATTAAAGTATGGTGGTCTTACTTGCGATGTCCCTTCTTAAAAGAAAGTAACTTGGTTTGACATGATCATTTCTCACTAGCTGTAAACAAAAGATAAATATGTGAGACCTGCTCTGATACCAATTGAAAGTACAAGAGGGGAGGTGAATTGTCGATTTTTCTTTTTGTATCCTAAGTAGTTGACTAGTTTACTAATTAGTTGATGAAAATAAAGACAAAATATAACTGAAAGCATAAGTAAAGTGCTGGAACTAAAGTCACCCAGATTTTTATACTGGTTTGGAGTCAATGTGAATCTTACTCTAGTCCCTTGAGTTGCAAGGGTGTTCTCTCTTCAAAGCTCCTTGAATAATTTCGTACAATCGTGTTGATGTTATCTCTGAACACCAAATCACTTTTGGATTTAAGTACGCTCGTGATATTTTTTATGCAATGCCTCACCAACGTTTTTCTCTCTTTCTTCTCTTTAATGATTACATAGTAAACTTCACTTAGATTACAATGTTTGTTTAGAGTAGAACAAAGAGTACGAAGTTGGTTTGATCAAAGTATAAAGCTTCAAAATTGGTACAGATGTATATATACTCCGTGAGGTCTTCTTGACTCTTGATTGATGTGAATCTTGAGAGATTGTGAACCCAAGGGAATTGATTCTTGAAAGGAATCGGAGAGTGATTCTTTCCAAGAATAAGGTGTCGCTTCCATTGATTTGCGTAGACTTGTGGTCTTGATTGGTTTTCCTTTGCTAAGCAGATCTTTTCATTATTTGATCAATCAAAATTATATCCCTTAATTTCGGCTTTTAACTGTCTTCCTTTGATGGAGAAATCTTCAGTGTATAGTTTTGCAATATTGACTTCCTTTAATTTAGGTCATTCCTATAATATTCTCCGTTAATCTGTTGTCAAATCCTTGATTGATTCCGGAGTATTTTCCCTTCAAATTTCTGCTACTTCTTCCTTTTTCGTCTCTAATCTTTAATAGTCTTCCTTTCCATTTCTTCCGGAGTATTTCTGCACATAATAGATGTGTTGTTTTGCATCGTTTAAATAAAGGTAGATCTAACATCCTGTTTGTAACCCAAAGCTTCAAACTCATAAGATTCAAATCCTAGTTCCGTCTTTGTATATGAACCATGCACACGTTCCATGAATAGCTCTATAGTGACCATGTCTGTCAAAATTCAAAGGAGCTTATATGTTGAGACAAGTTAGCTCCATATTGGCACTTCACCAAACTCTTAACTATTTCTTGTCTGCACTTTCTTAATTGAGAAGCTGCTGGCTGCAGGAATAGTGGTTGAGAAACTTTAAAGAACGTTGGGAGTGTTTGGTCCATCAAACAATAAGAACAAATTGCAACACTAGAAATACACGAAACAAATCCAACATAATTAATTAGTCATTATATATATAACTCTTTGTTAAAGGACATTTAACTTTTTATACAATTCATTATCCATATATATAGGCCTTTCAATGTTTTCTTGATCAACCACTAACTAAAATGAGTCTTTCACTTTTTTTTCTTGAGCTTTTGCATCTTCTTTTTCTTTTTTTCATGTTGGAAGCTCCAACTCAAGCTCAAGGGAAGAGTTTAGTTTCAGCCATTTTTATTTTTGGAGACTCAACAGCTGATCCTGGAAATAATAACTATATAACAACTCCTTTCAAGAGTAATTTTTCACCTTATGGGAGGGATTTTCCTAATCATGTTCCAACCGGAAGGTTTACTAACGGAATGCTTGCTAATGATTTCTTTGGTAATTACTGTAGCAAGAATTTTACTTTGAATGCAGGATCTGGGGTCGGGGGAAGGACCGCAACACAAGGGGTTGGGTGGGATGTAGATAACCTACCCTAATGCAAACATTAGTGGTTGCTTCCACAACTCGAACCCGTAACCTATAGGTCACACGGAGACAACTTTACTGTTTCTCTAAGGCTCCCTTTCTAATTATATGTACACATTTTAATTTAATTTTCTTTTTTTTTTTGCATATCTATATTTACATAGTTTAAGTCGAAAGCAATGAGTTCAGTCGAAGTTTTATAACATGCCTCAGATCCGCCTCTGCATAAATATATATATATATATATAAATTCCTATATTGTGCTTGAAATTTGTGTTTGAATGCAGCTAGGTATGTTGGTGTGAAAGAATATGTGCCTCCATATTTGGATCCAAGTTTAAGTATGGAGGAGCTCAAAAGTGGAGTTAGTTTTGCATCTGCTGGAACTGGATTTGATCCCCTCACACCAACAATAAGTGTATTAATTCTATCAATCTCATTTTCCTCTCTTGCACCATATTTCCTTTTCAAAGCTCTGCTTGTGTTCTTAGATATGGGAACTTTTTTAATATGAATTTACTCTAGTGTACAAATTTTACAATTTCAAGTGTGTGATCGATTTAACATGTTATTACTTTTATTTACAATTTATTCTAAGTTACCGATCAATACTAAGTAGTAAAGCTATATGTAACTACTTTTTAAGTAACTTATAAATTAACTGTTCAAAGTATTATCACTGCACTAAATATACTTGGCCAAGAACATACACGGCCGGTTCACTTGATTGTGATTGTCCTAATATTTTTTGGCTGTTATAGCGAAACGCTATTATAGAGACGTAATATAAGCAGATGCAGATCTAGGATTTAAATTTTATGGATTCAATATTTAAAATATTTTGCATTGACCCATTATATTTTTAGAGTTATGGGTTAATATCTACTATTTATTACAATTTTAGTAATTTTTACAGATAAATGTATATTTCCTGCCGAAAGTATTGTGTTCAGTTGAACCCGGTAACTCCATGTTGCATCCGTCCCTGGATATGAGTAACATGAAAAATAGGTTTCAAAAATACTATTATAGTAAAAAATTTGTTATAACGAATAGTTGTTATATAGATGTTTGACTGTACACGATTCAATAGGAGCGCGCGAAATTTTTTTTTATTATATTGATTTCATTTGTCCTACTAGTTTCATGATTTTCAGCTTGGTATTTTCAACCTGAGTTTTTTCTTTTTTCTGTTACTTAATTTTTCTAATTTTGTGGGTATAAATACAGAATGTGATCTCATTATCAAAGCAGCTAGAATATTTCAAGGAGTATCAAGAGAAATTGGAGGCAGCAATAGGGAAAGAGCAAACGCAGAATTTGATAAAAGAAGCGTTGTTCGTTGTTAGTGCAGGCACAAATGATTTTGTGGTCAATTACAACACACTTCCAATTCGTCGTAAAAGCTATTCCCTCTCATCTTACACTGACTTCTTATTACAACATGTCCAGCTCTTTCTACAGGTTTTTAAATTATATATATATACACTGACAGTGTAATAATTTTTTCTACGTCGTCAATTTAGTTACATACAATTTTATTCTAGGTTACCAATCAATATTATTTGATATAGTTATCTTTAATTATCTTTTAAATGAGTTGATTGTATTAGGTATTGTCCTAATTTTTTTACCATATTCGGTTTCCTATTTCTTGAAGGAAAGGATAATATATTTATCATAATTGGGTTTTTTTTTTTGTAGAAAGAAATTATAATTCTTCCATGTTTGGCTAGTCTTTTTTCTTGTAGGAAAAGGTTTAGACTTTTATAAATTGAGGATCCTTCCTTCTCATTCAGTAGCATCCACAA
Organism: Nicotiana knightiana; assembly: GCA_005239525.1. Classification (NCBI taxonomy): domain Eukaryota; kingdom Viridiplantae; phylum Streptophyta; class Magnoliopsida; order Solanales; family Solanaceae; genus Nicotiana; species Nicotiana knightiana. The sequence continues at coordinate 61,666 of ML413182.1, forward strand.
TGTAGCCATAAGGGGTTTGAGAGTCTTGTTTAGGGCCAGAACTTTACGTGACAAGTGTTAGTGTGTCATTTGTGTTTGCCTCTTCGTAAGGTTGTTCTTTTGATATTTTGTACTATTTTTTATATAGTGGATTGCTCATCTCTGCCGTGGACGTAGGTCAGTTGACTGAACCACGTTAAATATTTGTGTCTCTTTTGGTATATTTCTCTTTTGTTGTTGAATTTATCATCGTTCAAGATTTGATTTGCTAGCTTACGCATGACACCTGATTTTTATGGTCCTAACAGATTATATATTTATATTTATTTATTTTTTGAATTGTCCGTACGTAGAACTTAAATTAAACTCTAATTTTCTCGTTTTATTACTTTAGACGGGTGGCATAATTTCATGTAAATTCAACAAGTTGGCATGGTAATTAATTTGTGTAGTTTTTGAAAGATTAAAAGAAACTTGCTGCTTATAATCTTGAGTCATTATCTGCGGTTGATTCATTAACAAACACTCAAACATAAATAATAAATAAAAGCTTAACAAAAAGAGTTACAATACCTTTTCCTCTTTTATAAAATATAATTCAATTTCTTATCTTCAGTTGTTTGTAAGGAAGTACCTAAATCTTTTAATCTTTTTTTATAATTATAGTATCCGAATCAACTTTCATACATCTCGACTTTTTATAAAATACCAACTACTTTCCACCCGTACAGATACTCGGAATGACCTTAATTTTTGAAGTTAATTAATTCTGTGCAGGAATTGTTGGATCAGGGGGCTAGGAAAATTGGAGTAGTAGGTCTACCACCAATGGGTTGTTTACCAGTTGTTATCACACTTCACTCAGATAATGCATTTACAAAGCGCGATTGTGCTGATTTTTTTTCGTCCATTGCTCGAGACTACAATTCCAAGCTCCAAAACCAGCTAAATTCCATGCAAATTAAGTTTGTAAAATTGGGTTCTCGAATTGCTTATATGGATATTTATGAACCATTGGTTGACATGATTCTAGGACGCAAATATGGTGAGTAATTGTTAACTTCTATATTAAGAAATATTTATAAAATTAGGATAATTATATGTAACTTTATTTAATAAACATTCATTTGTAACCTAAAATAATTAAGTGTACGTTTGGACATAACAATTGTTAAATTCCAGAAGAAAAAAAAGTAAAAAATAATAATATTTGAAAATTAGAGTTGTGTTTGGACATGAATACAATTTGGAACTCTTTTTTAATTTTTGTGAGTGATTTGAAGTGAAAATTTTGAAAACAGTTGTTTGGAGTTTTTCAAATTTTCAAAAATTTCGGAAATTCAACTTAAAGTGAAATTATAAATTTTTATGTCAAATACTGATTCCGAAAAAAGTGAAATTTTTGTAATGGTCAATGGCCGCTAAGATTTTAGTTCTATGCATTGTTGATGTAAATTGAAAAGTAAAAAATATTTATGCAATCAAATCATTTAATAAGTAATTATCAGCAAAAATGATAACTAACCTGCTGTTAAAGAAACGACCTTCATTTTGCAAAATAAGCATGTTTTCGATAATACCAACAAAGAAAATGAGAAAATTGTAAATTAATTTTTTTTAAAAGGAACTCAATCGTTTTAGTTGGTTTCTTTTGGATCTAAACTTTTCATCTAGTTGAAATTAGATTTGCATTCTTTGGTTAATAGGATTTCACACCAACATATATGATATATCTGACCCTAAAAACAAAGATATTTTTATTTATTTTCTCGTTGCGATAATTAACTAATTTTTTTTAATTTTTTTTTTTGTTTAAATGATAGATTTTGAAAAAACTAACAGTGGCTGCTGTGGAACGGGCTTATTGGAAGCTTCATTTATGTGCAACCCAAAGTCGTATGTTTGCTCAAATGCAACAAAGTATGTATTTTGGGATTCAATACATCCAACTGAGAAGACATATTACCTTATTTCTCAAGCACTTCAGCCAACTATTGATTACATCACCAAGTATTGAAATATTAGTACATCATATAAGATTAGAATTACACAATTATATTATCCACCTTTTTTTATTATTTCTTCTATCTCATTTTACGTGGCATTGTCTGATCAGGTACGTTTTAAGAAAGAAAGATAAAAATTTCTCAAAACTTGTAGTTTAAAACAAATTATAAATATTTGTGTCGCTATAAATTATTTCATTCAGCATAAAATATAAATTTTTAAGTTAAATTATTTATAAATATAGAAAGACATCATTTTTATGAGACAGAATAAAAAGAAAATTATACCATATAAATTTTTGTTGGATCTTAAAAATAATCACTATATAAATTTTTTTTAAGGTGAGTAATTATTTTTGGATGATTAAAATTAAACGAGAAGGCTGCTCTCTTTCTCGGCTCGAGCCTTAAAATAGAAAAAATAAGCGTAGGCTGCGCTCAAAATTGAGGGATTTGCAGAGGATGAACAATATAAACTCAGAGCATAGGGTTAGCATCAAATCCGTTGTAGTCTAGTTGGTCAGGATATTCGGCTCTCACCCGAAAGACCCGGGTTCAAGTCCCGGCAACGGAAATCTTTTTGTGTAATAAATCTTAACTTCACTTTTTGCGTTTGCATCCGCTAGCCTGGGGTACATGACAAAAAAGAAGGCAACTAAAAGACCTAGCAAAGTGTAAATGTATATTAACTACCTATAATCTATATACTATAAGAGTGTATGTGAATATATGTGACTCGTATTTATTGGTTTGATGTAAATATTGAATTTTTACCTATTTTATTAAAATTAGTGCAATTTAACCGCATTAGCTATTTGCATCAAACTATACTAATTTATCATGATTAAGTTATATATTAAGGTAAAACTGTGTATTAATTAACCATGGTTCATAGCTAAGAGTGTATATAAAATATACGTATTGTGTATTTATTGATTTGATGTAAAAATATTTGTTGTGATAAGTTTTTATCCATTTTATTAATGTTTGTACAATCTTTTGTTGAACATGATGATTATGACAAACTGCCGTAACACTCAGTGTTCTTAGACAAAAAGAAAAGTAAAAACACTTGTTTCTTGCTCGCAAACTACAATATTTTATTTTTTTCTGCGTATTTTCTATACTTAAGTTAACCACATACCACTTTCAGATTTTATCAATAACTCTGCACATTTCGCTTTCCTAATTCAATTTCATCAAATTATAAACATCCCTTTCTAATTGATGCATTTGTTAAATACTTTACGGGAGTTTTGTACCCTAGAGGTAGAACAACCTCTTTACGTAATATCTACTCCATCTATTACATTTAGTTGGATATATTTTTCTTTTTAGTCAATCAAAAAATATTTTCTATTTACAAATAATTTAATTTTAAACTTTATGTTTATATTCTTAATAAAATAATTCATTATCCCATAAAAATCTATGAAATATTTTTACCAGAAAATTAAAATTTTATTCTCTTTTTTTTTTTTATACTTCACATCACATTTACAGCTTGTTTGGACAATTGTTACATGTCGTGTCATAATGTATCGTATTGTATTGTATTGTACTTTATTGTATTATTTGGTGAATACAATGTTTGGATAGATTGTATCGTTTGCCGTCATTTCATTTTATGATGTCACGCACCAAAAATATGAAGGATAAACTTGCAACATGACTAAGAAAAAATTGAAAACGAAGTAGAATTTTTATATAAAAAAGTATGGTAAAGGATAAAATATAATTATTTAATAATAAAAAGGGCAAAATGAGAGAAAAAAGCAAGGTAACGACGTCACCACACAAAATTTGTTATTACATAAAGTGGCATTTTTCGTTATTACATAACGACAGACTTAATCATACGATACTATAAAATTTAAGTAGCAATCGAAACAAATATTATATTTAAAGTAACAATAAGATATAATACAATAAGTAACAACCATCCAAACAAGCTGTTAGTAAACTATCATCACATGAATTGGGGAGAGGGAATAGATCTTTAACAAAATTTCCTTTTTAAGAAAAAGAAACAAGGATAAGAACATTTTTTTTTTTTAAAAAAAATTCCCCTACCTCGGCCTTTTCTCCGAGTCCGGAATCAAAATGTGGTATCTTTTTACTCAAACAATCGAAATGCATAAAAAAAAAGGTGGTGATCAAAATATGTATAATGCCCTTTGAAAGGGCGTTATACCTTAAAGGTCATTTGCCTGTTAAGTTATAGTGACCTTTAAAAGGACGTTATACTTGAATTTGAAAAACGGGCAAGTATAGCGTCGTTTAAGGCACTATAGTATAGCGCCTTAATAAACGGCGCTATACTTTTATAACAAACGGTCTCCTTCCCTTCCCCACCAAACAGAACTCTCCCACCATTAAAACCCAAATTACAATGCCCTTCCCCCCCCCCCCCCCCCCCCCCCCTCACGACGAAAAAAGCTAAAGTGGAGCCCTCGCGTCCCACAAAAAGTAAAGATTCTCGATCCCACATCCTAGCTAATGTGTTATCTCGTTGTGGCTTGCTCGTTTCGGCTCCAAATCAACAAATCTTCAACTTTTTAAAAATCTTAAATCGAGGTATTCCTACTTAGGTTTTGTTAATTATTAATTTTATTATAGTCAAAAATAAGTGAATCATAAATAAAAATATATAATAATAAAACTAACATATAAAATAATAAAATTAACATATAAATTAATAAAACTAACATATACAATATTAAACTAACATATAAAAAATAAACTAATATTTAAAATAACAGACATATTGAGTGATAAATCGGGAAAATTTTCTCATCATGAACACAAGAATTCAGAAAAACATCGGTGCTACTGAGCCTCAAATATCGAGCCCGGAACCCATATGTGAATATTTAATAATTAAATCTTGTATAATTATGAAAATTAATTATTTAATTTTATTATAGTAAAAAATAAGTGAGTCATAAACAAAAATATATAATAATAATAATAATAATAATAAAACTAACATATACAATAATAAAAGTAACATATAAATTAATAAAACTAAATTATATAATACTAAACTAACATATAAATAATAAACTAACATTTAAAATAACAGACATGTTGAGTGATAAACCGAGAAAATTTTCTCATCGTGAACACAAGAATTCAGGATATCTTGGTACTACTAGGCCTCAAATATCGAGCCCGAAATCCATATGTGAATATTTAATAATTAAATCTTGTATAATTATGAAAATTAATTATTTAATTTACAAACAAACATATAAAATAATAAAACTAACATATTAAAGTAAAATAATATAATTAATATTGTTTAATTTACAGTAAACGACATGGAGGTTCCGCCTTTGCATCCTGGACCTGCCAGGCTGGAGCTATGTTGTTACATGACGATCATTGGTCGCCCCACATATGGTAGGGACAGTTACTTGCCCAGACATTCCGCGCCAGGAGAGTAGACGATATGTGGGGCTTTCTCAGGGACCACGCTCTCAATCCCCGTATAGTCAGACGCCTCCAGGATACGAGCTTTTATAGGATTGTGGAGATCGGCCAGCTGCAGCTGGATTGGTCGTTGATCACAACCATGATAGAGCGGTGGCAACCAGACACGCACACATGCCATTTGCCCATTGGCGAGGCCACTATCACGCTGCAGGACGTGGAGGTCATGTATGGGTTGCCCGTTGATGGACACCTTGTTGCTCTGCCGCATGCCATAAGAGAGTATACGGGTTTGCAGTACCTAGAGATGCTACATCGGCTCACCGATTTCTAGCCACCGGATGAGACTACACTGGTTGGGGCCAGTTGTTTGCAGTTGACGCCCGTCCGGCAGCATTTGGAGGCATTGCATGCTGATATCACAGGCGATACACCGGAGCTTCATATTCACCGGTACACGAGATTGTTGTTGCTCCTTATGTTGGAGGGGTTTTGTTCCCGAACACTTCGAGGAACCTAGTCAGCTTGAGATTTCTTCATCATCTTGAGCGGCTAGATGATTTACCTCAGTACAACTGGGGTATTGCTGTTCTTGGCTACTTTTACAGGCAGATGTGTCGTGCGAGCATGGGCACCTAGCATGACGTTGCTAGATTTTTGCCGCTACTACAGGTGAAAACATATTCGAATAGCTGACTTGCCCGATTATTGCTCGGCCGACCGAATTATGTGGAGCTCTTCTGTCTCGTTAATGTGCCTTGATATTGGGAAGCATCATGCCACTGGGTGGGTACTTCGCCAGTTTGGCCGCCCACAGCTTGTACCGCCACCGCCGCCTGGCATACCACACATTACCAGCGGGATGATCGTTCCAGGGTAGACCAGAGATATATGACATGGCTAGAGGCGCAGATCGGTACTTGGGACCGGCGACTTGACCTGATTCCGCTCCCCCCCCCCACCATTCACCTGACTAGATGGAGACTGAGCATGATTATATGGGTTGGTACCATAGTGTTACCCAACTTTTCATCGGGAATCCCATTTATCTCGCTGACGGTCGGTATGTTCCATACGCTGGGAGGCACGAGGCACTGGTATGTTATTTGGTATACTTACTTATAACTTTAACCTAGCGTTCCGTAATTTATATTTTACATGTTGTGCAGGCTATTGGCCTACATTGGCTCCACCGGTTGGGACTGCAGATGCAATGGCATATCGGAGAGGGAGCAGCCATTTTGCACGAGTATGAACGACAGGTTACCGATCTGGCTTCCCAGACATTGAGGAAAGCCCGGTATGATGATCTCTTAGGATACATGGTTGATTATGTGGCGCTAGAGCAGTACTGTCTTGGGGCACTAGTGGCGCCGAAGCGTGGTCGACGTGGCAGGCGTGCCCCACTAGGTAGGGGTGTTCCACGAGGTCGTGGGGGTCGACGAGGAGGTGGTCCCCAGCAAGGGGGCGTTGATGCACCTGTTGAGGATGTTGGAATTGATCATCCGGGTGACCTCCATGAGCCATACTATCCTCACATCAGCATGACGTCATTCATCTTTCAGCTTCAGCTCACTCCAGGGACTTCGCAGGTGACCCCGTCAGCTCTATTGTTGATCACGAGCACGAGCATTACGCAAGTGGATTGGGATCAGTATTATCCTGATCTTCCAGGCCGATCGACTGTTGCTGATGATCGGCCGACACGAGATGTGGATAGTGGGCGCTGGCTGAGTTATGGATCATCATCGAGGGATGCCAGGGATCCTTCACAAATGCAGGTATGTTTGTATTACTATTAAATTTAAATTTGTTTTTATCTCATTGATTAACCATAAATATCTTTATGTTTTTTTAATTAAAGCTTCATCCTCGCCCGTCATGGAGGCCACTTTGTGCGATACTGACCTGGCTGCGATGGATGATTATATTCAGGAGCTCGACGAGACCATGGTAAGACAATTAAAATTTTTGTGACTTAACACGTACATTACAAATATATATTTTCATATACTGAAATATCTTATTATTCTGTAGGTTACTGCTAGATCGACAACCCCTTCTACCGAGCCTGTCAGCCCTACTGGCGATCATGCTGCAACGCATCTTGCGATAAAGAGGCGACATGATAAGGATGATCCCGATAGCGTAATCGGGCCGGATGGGATGCGCCTCAGGCCAACGGCTGCATTAAAGCATACAGGATGTGGGACACATTAATTTGTTTTGTATTTTATGTACATATGACATTCAGTAAATAATAGCAACAATTTTTATTGTTTACATTATATGCGCATTATGTTTTATTTCTCCGGTTCTTCGTTATTTTAATACTACAACACAAACACAAACATAGCAACTTAACATAATTTAAATTCAGACAACTAATGAAAATACATGACACGGAAAATATAAAGATTAAATATTACACTCAACACATACATGTGTTTGTTTAGTCACTACCGCCTATTATTCTTTGCTCCAACCACTTAAATTTCTCTTCCATTTTTTTTCCTTCTTCCACCTCTTTTATTTTCTCCTGCAATGCCTCAATTTCTCGTTGCATTTCATAGATCTGGCATTGGTATTCACCCTTCACATTCCAAACATACTGCAAACATGATTTGTAGTATTCCTGATTAATAGGTTCATCATACCATTCCTCAAACATACAATGATTTTCATCATTGCGTCCAAACCTGTATAGACACATCCAGTATCTGCGCCCAACATTACCATCGGACTAACATGCCTTAATAATCGCATGTTTTCCGCAATAGCACATTGGTTGGTCATTGCATCCAAACATTTGTTAATGCAAGAAAAATAAAAAATTTATGAAAATTTTTACTATTTGTTTTGGTTTAGCGCAGATAATAACTAAAATACGCTAGTTATTTATAGGCAAGACAACCCACATAACATAGTATTTCATCATGCATTGCTTCGCGTGTTAAAGATTCTTTTGGGTACAAAACAGCTTTTCCAGAAGATAGCTTTTGCAGTCGAGCAGCTTTTCAGGTCGACAAGACAACACACATAACATAGTATTTCACCGCACTATGCTTCGCGTGTTAAAGATTCTTTCGGGTACAATACAATTTTTCCAGAAGATAGCTTTTGTAGGCGAGCAACTTTTTAGGTCGACAAGACAACACACATAACATAGTATTTCTCCGCACTATGCTTCACATGTTAAAGATTCTTTCGGGTACAAAATAACTTTTCCATAAGATAGCTTTTGCAGGCGAACATCTTTTCAGGTCGACAAGACGACAACACACATAACGTAGTATTTCACTGCGCTATGTTTCGCATGTTAAAGATTCTTTTGGGTCCAATACAGCTTTTCCAGAAGATAGCTTTTGCAGGCGAGCAACTTTTCAGGTCGACAAGGCAACACACATAACGCAGTATTTCACCGCGCTATGTTTCGCGTGTTAAAAATTCTTTCTTTCAGGTACAATAAAACTTTTCCAAAAGATAGCTTTTGTAGGCGAGCAACTTTTTCAGGTCGACAAGATAATTTTTTTTTTTTTAAAATGGGTTTATGTTAGATTGTTGTACTGAAGTATTAATGTTAAATATCAATAAGATTTAACAGCAATGGAAACATAATTTTATTTCATATATTCTTCAAGATAAATAAGTACATACACTTATTACAACCACATTACGGAAATAAAACACTACGTGTATCCTTGATAGTTGGGCACATTAGATGAACTTCCACCAGAAGATGGATTACCACCGCCAGCCAAATCAGCTGAAGGACATTTACGAGGGTAGTGTCCTGTTTGCGAGCATCTGCCACATCTGCGGGCATAAATGTTATGACCAATATCTATTTGGTTCCGTATATGTGTTATTTTCTGCACTTGTCATTGACGTACATAGTCCTTGTTACACACCATTTTAAATGATTCTGGCGACCAATAATCCTCAGCACCCACTGGCTGCAACTGCCCGCTATATGTGTTTAAGTATGCAACATCACTATATTATTTACCAACGTAGTTGGTTGGCCCTAAACCTGTATGCTGAAAGCACTTGATGGTACGTGAGCACGTCATGGGGTAGATTTACCATTTTCCACAAGAGCATAACCTTATGGATTCGTTTATGATGTGTATATTATTCATCTGGTTTTGATGGATAGCGGTGTAAACTTTAAAAATATTTCGCTCGTGGCAATACTGTAAATATGGATGCCAATATGCTCGTCGCATGTATTTCTTAAATCTTTTCATTGGTAATGGTATAAATTCAACACCTCTTTCCATCGATGACGATGCAGATCTAGCCCTTTCAACAAACCTCTCTGCCATCTGCTTGAATAACATCCGCATCATGGCAGTGACATGCAATCCTCGTGCAGACTTCAATAACCCGTGAAAGACTGACACATTTGTAGTCAGAATTCCCCATCTTCTGCCACCATCCGCATGCAAAGTCCACTTGTCAAGCTGATGTCACATCAACCAACGATAGGCTCTATCGTCTTCCTGCCTAATAGATTCCATGCGCCTCCTGAATTTACACTCTTGGTGTTCTGTTGCAGCCATTCACATTAAATCATGCAAATCCTTGTTAGGATGTGCCTTCTATAAATTGGCCTTCAGGTGCCTCACGCAAAAATAGTGGTTTGCATATGGTTCTTGCCATTCAGGAAAATTCTCTACATAACTTAAAATACCACCATGCTGATCATATATTAGATAAATACTTGAACGTTGTTTGATAACGTGCTCTTTCAAGTGGTTCAAAAATAGTGTCCACGTCTTCTGGATTTCATTGGCACAAATAGCAAAGTCAAGGGAAATATACTTCCATTAGCATCTACTGCAACGTCGATCAGCAACTTAATATCATACTGTCTATAGACATGAGTGTCGTCTGTGGATATTACCGGCTGATAATGCAGAAAATCATCAATTGCTGGTTTAAATGCCTATAACACATATTTGAATATATGTTCTGGTATTCTCGGACTCCGCTCAAGCTTCCATTTAACAATAGTCTTGGGGTTAAAGTGTTTCAATGCACCCATGTACCTGGGTAGAGATGCAAAGGACTTATCCCAGTTACCTTAAATAATTTCAAACGCACGTTTGCGCCCGAGAAATGCCTTTATTTTGGTAATGGTGCACTCGTATTCCTGGTGGACGGATGTTATACACTCTTTGATCTTGTACCTTATGGACGCTTTAATGTGTGGAACCAAGACAAGAGAAATCAAGTCAACATTCAAGTTAAAATGATTCCCGCTGAATGTGTCCATTTCAAAATTGTGGGTGCCAATGTATTTATCCACAACCCACATATTTGTTTACTTCTTCCTCGCACGAAACATCCAATTACAACTTGTAAATCATCTATGACAAGTAACCTTCTATATTGTTGGAGACGACTCACATACGGTGATGTCACGACACTCTTTTACGTTGTACATTAGCACCGCCCTGGCTAGGTGCGCTTTATCGGGAAAAAGCATGCCCTTTGACAACACCATTGCTCTAGATTCATCCCACATTGTTGTCCGAATTTTGTCAATATCCCTTGTGCGGGAATCCACATCCGGCATACTTGAAAAATGATCAAGGTAGGAAATCTCCCTTGAATCAAATGACATGTGGGACTCGTACACTTTTGGTCTAACGGGGGGTGGAGCATGCTCCCTCGTCAAAACTGGTCTAGCATTCTCTTCCTCCTCCTCCTCCTCCTCACCCTCATCAAGGAAGGGCGTGTCATTTCCAGACTCATCGACATTGTTGTCATAATCACTATTCTCTTCCTGACTCTGTGCATCTGCCTGATCCCGATTAAAGATATCGTCTTCGGGCAATTGAGTCAAGACATGACGCTCAAGTTGCTCATTTTCACTGCACAACTAATAAAATAATAAGTTACTCAAATTGATAAATACTTTACATATAGCTATATCACTTCACTTGCAAATTGTAATGTGTGGACATCCCATGATGGACATTATCCTGTTAGTGATAACTCCCGGATGGACCATCATAATATAATACACCAGAACTACGCATATTCCAACTGGGCATTGGTTCATAACTTGTAAAATTCATATATGATTGGTACCCCCTGTGAAATATATGAGTGTTAATACAAATCCAATACAGCAAAAATAAACACCATAACACAAAGGAAAATTAAAGTTTACCACTCTTCTTGTTGATTATGTAAAGTAGGAGAGAAATTATTTCCTCGTTCCTCATTCGTCTGTGGAGATAAGTTTAGATTAGGTTAAACTCTTTCAGCCGGAACCTGTTCGACTAAAACTGCTCCTAAATAACCACTCGATGACTGAAGAATATCCCTACTTTGCGCAACCTCATTATTGCGACCATCTTCAACCTTGACGTACATTTCAAACATTGTTTTCACAAGAAATTTCCGGTATTCATCCGGAGTCCTCAAACAATCTCTCAAAGTTTCATCGTCCTTGATGTTAAACTCAACATACCAAGCAACCCCTTGCGGAGTGACATAATACATATATTTTCCGGTTACTTTAAGGTTCACCGAACGTTTGCTCACACTCATTTTTTTACATAACAACGATACCAACATGACATTGTAAGTGGCAACTTAACATGACATTGTGGTGAATAAACTATAGGTTAATGAGTTATTCGCCACCACAACCTCACCCCTCCAATATAATGAAACCCTTACTTTTTGCTCTTCAGACATTATGACAAACTGCAAAACAACTTAACGAAGAAATATTTCAGAAGACTTGAGAATATTTATGCATGAATTTTTAGAAAATTCTTAACCTCCTTAAGCCCAGAATAATTATTGTTATGTCAGTTAAGCCCAGAATAATTATTGGTGGATCCAGAAAATATGTATAGCACGGTAATAAAAGGCGCTATACCTCCTGTCTTTTTAAATTCACGTATAACGCCTGCTATACTTGTTCGTCTTTTTAAATTTAAGTATAATATCCTTTTAAAGGGCGATATTTATCTGTTAAAGTATAACGCCTTTTAAAAGGGCGTTATATATATTCTGATTACCATTTTTTTTTTTTACGTATTTGGATTGTTTGATTTCAAAATAACCACATTTTGGTTCCGGGCTCCCTTTTCTCCGCTGTATATATCCATTTCTTCTTTTTTCACAAATAACCTGAACCCGATTCTCAACCCAAAGTCAAGTTTCCCCTCACTTCTACTGTCTGCACACATTCTTCTGCTTCAAATTACAAGAAGCTTCCAATGGCGGAGGCATCCGAAGAAGCCATCATCGAGAAGCTTTACGAATACGGTGAACGCCTAAACGAGTCCAAAGACAAGTCTCAGGTCCGTAAAAAAATATCCAATATGTATTCCTTCTTCACTTACCTTTATTCTAGGGTTCGAAATTGAATAAAATTTATTTTGATTGAAATTGTTGGATTGTTCTTTTGGTGTAGAATGTGGAGGACTATGAGAATATAATTAAAGCATCGAAGAGCAGCAATGCTAAAGCTATGCAATTAGCAGCTCAGCTAATTCCGAGATTTTTCAAGCACTTTCCTAGTTTATCAGGCCGTGCTGTTTACGCTCAGCTGGATTTCTGTGAATCTGAAGAGCTTGCGGTATGTCTTTTTGTATTTCCTTTTTTATTGAAAAGAAAAAATTGATCAATTTCTCCATTTGTGTGTGTCAACTGAGTTATGTTAATATTCTCTACTTCATTTCGAATTCATGAGATTGTTTCTTTTACTTATGATTATGAAATTACAATAAGGTTTCTTTATTGCTCTTCCTGTGTGAAAGATGTATAATTTTTTTCCTCGAATAATGTTAGACATTATAATAATGATTACTTCCTCTGTCCCAATTTAAGTGATAGCACTTTCCTTTTTAGTCTGTCCCAAAAAGAATGATACTTTTCTATATTTAGAAATAATTTAATTTTAAACTTCCCATTGATTTATATCGACACAAATATTTATGTCTTATCTTAGACCACAAGTTTCAAATTTCATTATTAAACTATGTGCCCAATTAGAGTGCATCACAACTACTGAGATACAAGAACGTATGCAAGATATAGGAATCATCTCTTTGTTTTAAACTGAGATTATGTGTAGTAGGTTCGTCTATTCACGGTGTGTTTTTGATGCCGAATTTGTGAGGGACTAGCTTAGGTAGCAAGTAGCTACTAGGATTGACTTAAGAAAATATTCATATTGCTGGAGGTGGATGAGGAAAAGTTACTCCCTCTATTTCAATTTATGTGTCTTACTTTCCATTTTAGTTTGTTTAGAAAAGAATGTCACTTTGTATATTTAGTGACTAACTCTTTAGTTCCAACATCCTAAATGGCCTGTAGTCCATAAGGTTCAACCGGCATTTTAGTACATTACACACATCTTTAATTTAAGATCACAAGATTTAACAATCTCCCTTGCTTTCGTAAACTACATGCTCAGTCTAAGTAAGACTTTATTATTATTTTTTTGAGAAAAGGTAAGGTTTTTTTATTAATACAAGCACTAAGATAGTGCATTTTAACCAGAATATATACCGAAAAAACGAGCATTCCTTCCTTATAAAAAGGAGCATCCTTTTAGCTATGCAGGGAGCTCAAAGAGTCTTAACATTTTATCTATGTTGTTGACAACATCAATTTTAATCCACCAATACAAAAGACGAAGACATAAGCCTTTTTAATTGCTGAGTTGTCAATTTGTCATTCTTCTATCGTAAAACATCTATTGTTTCTTTCTTTCCATATCACCAAATTGGCAAATTTCCATAGAGCTTTATGGTCTCCTGAACAGCTAGTCCCTTCCAGCTTCACAAAGCAAGTTTCAGATAACCTGGTATCATGCCACCGGAAATTAAACAAGTTTAGGCATAGCAGATTCTGCTCCACACATGTAGCATCTATTATCTAATGAAAACCCCCTATTTATCAACTCCTCCTGAGTAAGAGAAGCCCCATTAACAGCAGCCCAACAAGAACGGCTACTTTAGGAGGCACTTTCATGTTCCATATCAAAATCAATTAGATTAAACTGAAATATGCTTATTTTAATTTTCTTTCTTCCGTTTTTAGTTGGCCATTTCAGTAAACATTTTTTTCCCCAACAAACAGAGATTTGTGTATCCAATTGCATCATAGAATTGAGTTCATGAATCGCAGGAATTGGAAACTCAATTTTTGCTGTATTTTGGGAGTAGCAATGCCTTATTTAACTTTAGAAGTAAAGATATTAGTTTGCCGGCTCAATAATTTGAAAAAAAGTAGCGAGAAAATTAAATCACGACACTGTAGTAATTGCATTCAAAGCCATCACATGAGTATATTTTTATGCTGCAAGTTTATTGTCGTGTCCTTTCGCTTTTATCTTGATTTTTGTGCATAATTGAAAAGATGAGGAAATATGATTTAGACTCTGGTAAATAAATTTAGCCCGTAAAAAGCATGCCTTTGTTGTTCAAGAGAAATAACAAGGGAGAGGAAAGGGCATTGCCTTTTTTATTTCTTTACAACAACAACAACAACCCAGTATAATCTCACAAGCGGGGTTTGAGGAGGGTAGTGTGTACGCAGACCTTACCCCTACCCTGGAGGTAGAGAGACTGTTTTCGGTAGACCCTCGGCTCAAGAAGATACCTATATTTCTGCACCCAAGTTCCAATTAATTCTTGCATTTGGATTATTGGTGCATAGATACCTATATTTTCTGCAACCAAGGGTGTGACCTAGTGGTCAATGACGTGGGTGCAAATCTTGGAGATCAGGTTCAAATCCCAACATAGTCATCTGGCTAAGTTTTGGTGGCCATACTTGCTCAATAACTGTGTTGGTGGAGGTAACATGTACCTAGTGGAATAGTCGAGATGAGCGTGAGCTGGCCTGAACACCACCGTTATAAATTTTTAAAAAAACCTTAAGTTTCTCCTTGATCTTAATCAATTTCATTTTTAGGGTAGAAAATGGGAAGGTAATGAGGAATAGATCGTGATGAGATTGACCTTTGAATTGATTCTGTCTGTTACCTATTCTCCTTTCTAGATTTTCTATGTTTCTTGATTACATGCAAGACCTTGGTTTCATTTGTAATTATTATATTTCTTTCTAGGTTTCAATCTTCTTCAGTTTCTTTCTGGTTTTGCTTTCAATCTCGCTTTACTGCTTTTTGACATGTTTAAAATATCCAATGAGTTTGGAATTCCTAGAAACGTTTGTCACTGCATTATTTAAGTTTCTTTTCACAGCTAAAGGATAAGAAGAAAAAAAAGGTTTCTTTTCACAGTATTTGCAGCATAAAATGAGACTGGAATTCTGTGGGATTGATGTTTCTGAAGTGGAGCCTTGACCTTTGTTTGACCTATTACTGCGTGCAGGTTCGAGTGCAAGCCATTCGTGGACTTCCTCTTTTTTGCAAGGACACACCCGAGCATCTTTCGAAAATTGTTGACATACTTGTACAACTCCTGACTGCTGGTATAGAAATCTCTTAGTCTTTCCATCAAGAATTGTTGATTATGAGAAAAAAGATATGTGAGCTTGACTTCTCTATCTTTCTATTCTTCCAGATGAAAATGTGGAACGTGATGCAGTAAACAAAGCCCTTTTGTCGTTGTTAAGGCAAGATGTAAAAGGTATGTTGATTTTTTCCTAGTGACTTTGAACCCATTCACATAGGTACTATCTTTAGATAGGTTCATCTTAAATTGAGTTTAAGAAATTAAATCGCTGAGCTGATCAAACTGCTTTAGGTTTTTTGCTTTATGCTATTTCATGTTTCCGAATACCACTCTTTTAGCACAAAGGTAGAACAATCAATACATTAAAGCCTGGTCAAGACCAAATGATGCCACGAAACTATGGATGTTGTATTTGGTATCCCTGATTCTTGTATAGTGCCTTGTTGGTATTATACGGTATAGGCATATTATCTTCGACTTACCCAATAAAATGCTAAAACCTTTAGAGTTTGTTGTGGGAAGAAAATGGACCTTGAGCTTAGCTTTACACTGAACGCTATCTTATGAGTTTAGGATTGTCTAAAACCGTATTAGGAGACAAACAACGCACTCCTCAACATCCTAAACACCCCTGCAAGCCCATGGTTAGACATCTGGAGCTTGGAGAATATAACATGTGGGCCCAACATTGTCTAAACAGAATGAATCTGGCTCTGATACCATTTGAAGAAAATGCTTGGACCTAATCCAATCCCAAAAGTTTGTTCATGAGGTGAGATTGCCATAGACCATATAAGAAGACAAACAAACCATCTCTCAACCAATGTGGTCACTTAACATGTCGCATTAGCTGCATTTTATGAATCAACAAATTTATTGCACATTATATTTTGCACTGGATGCACCTTCAACAAGCATGCTCTTTGGGTCAATACATGGGAAGCTGTATACCATTGTTGCAGCTTGTTGCCTTGACTGGGCTACTAGTGCGAGGGTTTTACAGCCATAGGTGTGACATATTACAGTGCATCTTTTTATTACACTTATCTGACTTGGGAATTAAATTGATCTAATCCTTTTAGGAAATCTGTTCTTGTCCAAATTTAAATTAGCTATATATAAGAGCTTAAGTGATAGCTATGTGGATGTATTGCCTACAGACAAATATTTATACTTCAGTATACACTGCTGAAGCCGGAAGATGTGGTGTACATTTGGCTTTTCAGAAGGAGGACGAGAAGATGCCTGCGTGGGATGTACTTATGTGGTATTTTGAGAGAGAGGAATAAGAGAGGGATGAAGGACTAGAGAACAAATTGGGAGCTGGATAGTTTTTGTCAGTTACTTCAACAATTAAATTTATGCTCAGCGGATCAGAACAAAGTAGATTGGTTAATTTGGTTCAACAGCAAGGACAAATTGTTCACAGTGAATAACTGCTGTAAAATGATGTTACAGCAAAATAGTCAGGGAATTCCAAACTGGGCTTGGAAGATGATTTGGAGAACTAAAGTACCTGTCAAAGCAGCCTTTTTGGGTTGGCTAGCAGCTAGAGATGCTTGTCTAACCCAAAATAAGTTGCAAAGAAGAGGCTTCCCTTGAGCAGTAGATGTTATCTTAGTAATTCAGAGGAGGAGACAGTGGAGCACCTTTTCTTACACTGCAGAATCTCAAGACAATGCTGGGAACATTTTCTATGCATTACGGGCATATCTTTGATAATACCACAGAAGATCTGTAACTTGTTGGAAATCTGGCAATCACAGGGAGTCAAGGGAAGTTTAAAGCAAATATGGAGGACCATTCCAATTTGTATTCTATGGACCATATGGTTGGAAAGGAACAAGGCCTTCTTTGAAGGAAAGAGGTTACAGATTCCCAGAGTTAAAAACGAATGCATTAAAAAGTTGGTACTTCTGGTGTTATAGTAGTATTATAGATAGGATGGATCAGTATTTGGAGTTTTTGCACTTCTTAGGGGACAATATGTAGTATGAACTAAGCAAGAGCTGCAACTATCTTGTACTTTTCTTCTGTGCCATCTTGGTACCAGTTTTAATAATATCTTTACTTATAAAAAAAACAAATTTCTACCTTGCCATTATTAGGAAAAAGGATGGAAATGAATTTGTACCACAGAGTGCTTGTCTTTTGTTTTAAGTGAATCTTGGTGCACCCACGAGGTCCCTGTTAGTGTAGAATGATTGGATGTCTAAGTCGTACATTTTCTTATACTACCACTTCTATATTGGGGATTCCCCCCAACACCAATAAAATTGTTACTTTATTTAAAATATGAGACTGTCTCTAGTTGGGATCATTTGTAAAAGCAGATGGGTTAAAGATCCTGTTCGAATGCTAAGGATACCAACATTTTCAAACACAAAAACTAAAAAGAAGCATTGAATTTTATTGGAACTTTTAGCACAAAGCGAAAATAAAGCACATGCTTTAAGAAAGAAATGCGCAAATGAAGTGAACAAAAAAATACATGTAATCCATAACAAATAATAAGAAAGGTAAAGATTATTAATGAGTACCAAGAAGGTACCGAAATAGTAAGACCGAGAAGAAATTTTCCAGGTAGACAAAAGGTCTAGCCTAATACAGGAATATTGACAGTAAACACACAACAATTATTTGGACGAAAATTGAAAAACCAAATTTTTTGGTGAAATTTGTGTAGTGCTGCCTCTTGAAAACATTGCCCATGGGTAACGAGACGTAAGCCTTACTGGCTTGGTGCCTGAACTAATCACTGTCTAAGTGAGGCAAAGCGCTCTACGTGTATTGCACCTAGCTTCAGGGCTTAAGCTCACTTCAAACGAGCCTTTGATAGCACCATAGGGTATTATGCAGTTGTTTTGCTCTCTATTACTTATCTCCAAAATTGTCTAGTCAAAAAAGGGGAAAACAAGAAAACTAAGAGATCATCTTTTATGAATTTAAAAGGCAAGGCATGGATTTCATGATATGTTTGTGTGAGGTGTTGTAATATAAGCTTAGATGAGAGTTATTGTTTAGCCAATGCTACAACTCTAATTCTAGTTACCGGTGTGTTACTTAATTAGACAAAAGTGGTATTGGAAACTTCTCATATCAATTTATTTCTACCAGTCTGTAACCTATATCTTCATGAAAATATTTGGACATGACCAGATTGCGTAAACAACATAGAGGAAGAATGAAGGGAATATCTCATCGAGGTCCGAGTAACGGTGATTTTGGAATGTACTGGTTGTGCCCGAAACATTGGATGTGAACTTTTTGACTGGTCTCTCTTCTGAAGCAGAAAGAAGAAAACCCAAAGTAAAAGAAGAAATTAACCACAATCAAGCCAAAAAAAATCTAACACACACACACACACACACACAAAAACATATATATATATATCATGAACGCTTCTCCTTCATGAGGTTGCATGGTATTCAACCCATAGTCCATTATGCATTCCTGAAATCAGAGATCGAAGAGAGGTTGGAGCAGCATATAGTTATTATTCTCTCCTGCTGCTTCGTAGTTGATTTTGGAGACACATTGATGGGGTAGAGGGAGAAAGAGAGGAGGACAGGGGCACAGCTAAGAAGGGAGAAGAATGGCCTGAAGAGTTAGCAAGGTTAACTGATAAGCAATGCAAGAGAGGATGCTCTGCAGTAGAACTAGCTTGTGCTTGCTATGAAAACTTTCAATCCCTCAGTATCGTTTTGCCTTCTGCTCTATTAATTTCATTTTCCTTCTCTTTTCATGATGCTTTAACTGCATAAAAGTTTCTGATAGAAATAGAATTGCTGCTCTGTTGTTGAGGCAATTAACTTCCTTTCTTTTCCTGTAGCTTCATTGACAGCTCTTTTTAAACACATTGAGACTGTTGATGAGCAGATGTCTGATGATAATCTCCGTGAAAGGACATTAGTTTTTATAAAAGACAAGGTAATAAGGTCAATATTTTTCTGTGGAAGAATGCCCATTTTGCAAGTCTTATGTATTCTAGTTAGCTGCATGACTTTGTTGCAGGTATTTCCTCTAAAAGCTGAGCTCCTCAAGCCTCCAGAACAAATGGAAAGGCACATTACCGATCTGATTAAAAAGGTAATTACATATTCTACTCCTGTTCTTTCAGTCCTGTAGGGAGTGATGAGGAGATTGTTCAGTAATTTTGACTTGCATCCCTTCAGAAGCTTTGCTTCTTCTACTGTCCGCCAGTTCCTGTGGTATCTTGTAGAGAAATTCTACATGCAATGTGATTGTTCTCACCTAGAATACGGGGTTTATTGTGATACCAGTGAAGAATGCCTAGATAATTAATGCTGTATGTTCTAGATGATTAGAACGCAAGAAAATTAATTTTCTTGAGAAAGGTAACAGTGAGAATGCAAGAAGATTAATTGCATCCCATTGCAGAGTCTACAAGATGTGACAGGAGCAGAATTTAAGATGTTCATGGATTTTCTGAAAAGTTTGAGCATATTTGGGGATAAAGCTCCTGCAGAGCGTGTGCAAGAACTGATTGAGATCATTGCAGGCCAAGCTGATCTAGATGCACAATTCAGTGTAAGTGTTCGCTCCATTTAGAATGTTTTAGAGATTTCTGGTTTCCTGTTCTTCTCAGTCAAAAAGCTCTCACTAGGGTGGTTGGTTGGTTGTTTTAGTCTACTGATGTTTTTGCCTTAGTTACTGAAACCTGGTTATTTGAATCTCTAGAACCAACAGTTGGATGCTCAAAACTTTTCACTTAGTTTAGTTGGTTTCTATTTTAGCAATTTCACCCCAAGGTGAAAACATTTACAATCTGCCATTGGGTTGAAACTATAAATTCAACACATTGGAGAAGATCCATCCTGGAATTCACACATCAAATCAACCGAGCTAGTTCAAATTTTCCATAAGTATTAGAGCTAAACACAATCTGATTAAAAACTTTAATAAATAAAACTGATCTAAACCTAAATACATGAAAACTGCTTCAATGTTAATTTTAATCAGTATTATTAAATGCTAAAATGCGCTGAGGTCTGTTGGGGCTTTATGAGCAAAACACAAATAAAACGTGGTCTTTAACGAAAAAGGTGGAAAAGAAGAAAAAGTGTATATGTATGCAGAGGCGGACCCAGAATTTGAACGCTACGGGGGCACCACTATATGTTAATTACTAGTGATGAAATTTGACGTGCACCTAGATGCTAATTACTAGTGATAAAATTCGGCGTGCAACTCTTTAAAAACTTAATAATTATGATCGATAACTTATCATCTAAGTATTAAAAAAAGTTCTAAAGAAAGAAAAAGCATCGAACAGAGAGAGATTTTTCACAAAATGGGTTCTACGGGAAGGGAAGGTATTTAATTGAAGTCTATTTCAAACTTTAAAATGTCTAGTTTTTTCTCAATTAAAAAAGGAGTCAATGATCAAAAGGGTGTTCAAACTTTAAAATTATCAAAAACTTACATACAAAAAATCAAGATTAAGGATGTGTTAGTAGTCAAGTATTTGAAGAAGAGTCTCAAACTCTCTGTTGCCATCGTGGAGTCAGAGTTGACGATGCCCACTACTTTATTGAAGTGATTGTTGAAGAAGGTTGTGACAGAAAGTATTTATATTTTTTCATTTGTGGAGCAATAAGTTGTAATTTGAAGTTTTATTTGATTTGAAGGGTGATATTTACAAAGAGAATAAAATTAATTAAGTTGACCAGTATATACTAGTACTAAACTAAAATTGATTTTAGAGAAAAAAAAACTGATGTTACATAAAGAACGAGTAAAAGCTAAACATGAGTTTCGAACCCACGTCAACCACTAAATGGAGGAAACTAAAGCACTCTACTCAACCATTCCTCCGGTCAAGCTTTTGTGTTTGGGGGCACACGTAAATTATTTAAGGGGTCCCAACTGTATTTACAAATATATATAAAATATATATACATAGTTTCTGCCAAAACTAACGGGGTCCTGTGACCTCTCAAGAGGCAAGGTAGGTCCGCCTCTGTATGTATGTGTGTGTATGTGTGTGTGCATGGGTAATAATTCATGTATAATAATTTAAAGCACCAATAACAGTTATAAGGAAAAAGAAATTAAAATATTAAAATATTGAAATATTAACTGATTAGTATCGCCTCTTTAAGATAACACTCACGGTAAATAGACATATGTATGGTGATTGCGCTGAAGCACCCGTTAAGCCAGGCGAAGAACTCAGTCCGTGTAGCCTAGGTGCACTTTAAGCGAGCTTTTTACAATATTGATTATGATTGTGAGCTTTTGATCTTAAGCATATAAATTTCGCTATCCATCTGCTTTCCTGGCATGTAGTGCTTAAAGCACTACAGGATGGAACCTCTGAACTACTGGTCAGTATCCTAAATGTGATGTACGTCGTAATTCGTACAGCACATGTATCAACGTAAAATCATATGTCGTCTTGAAAGAATTAGATTTCTGTTCTATATTCTCCATCTTGTTTTCCCCCCGAGTCTGAACTCCTTGTCCGAGTAAACTTCAGTACCATCTGTGGGCTTGTTAATCTGCAGTGCAGCTGAAGAATTCCTGCTACATTCATCATCTGAATTGCTTTAATATTGCAGGTTTCAGACGGAGACCATATTGCTAGATTGATAGTATGTTTGTTTATGGCTATTCCATTTTTTGAGGTTTGTCCTTATCTGGATACTTCATTATTTTTTTCAGTAGTGACTACAACTTGTCATGCCTAACTGATTCCTACATTTCATGCAGAGGGGTGCCTCAAATAGCAAATTTCTAAACTATTTGAATAAACATATTTTCCCAGTATTTGACAAGGTAATACCTGATTTCCTCGTACCGTAGCATAGTTGATTCAGTTTCCTTATCTGCTATTATGAAATAGCAGCTGTCACATTTGGTTTTATTTTGGTGCTCAAAACATATTTATTTTTTGTTTCAAACAAGGAGATAGTTTGTCAAAGAAGAATGTAAAGAGATGATCTTTCTAAATTTCTTTTCCATTGTGTATATTAATTTGTTCTTTTGGTAGTTCCAAAAGTTGTTCTAACCTATCTTATTCATCAGCTTCCTGAAGAACGGAAGGTAGACCTGCTCAAAAACCTTGCAGAGAGCGCACCTTACACAACTCCTCAAGACTCGAGACAGATCCTTCCCTCTGTTGTTCAACTCTTAAAGGCAAGTATTTAGTTTTCCTCGCCTGTATGCCAGTCTATTAGTTCTGGTCAGAAGCATCTTTATGCATGCAGAAAATTATAGGGCCGATAAACTTCTATACATTCTAAAAGTTTTTCCTGCATCTGCATATAGCACATTAACTCTACCTTATATTATTCCATGAAGAAGGTGAAACCTTTTGAGTTTGAACTACTTCGTGAAAGATTAACCTTTTCAATAATCATTTTCCTTATGGAACTTTTTTTGCTCTTTTAGAAATATATGCCTCGTCGAAAAGCGGGAGAAGAGATGAACTTTTCTTATGTTGAGTGTTTGCTGTATACTTTTCACCATTTAGCTCACAAGGTATGTCCTCTTTCCCTTGTATACATATTCTGTATCTGCATGTTGGGTTCTCACCATTTAGCTCACAAGGTATGTCCTCTTTCCCTTGTATACATATTCTGTATCTGCATGTTGGGTTCTCACCACTTCTTTTTTGTCGGATAGGCGCCAAATGCCACCAATAGCTTATGTGGTTACAAGATTGTGACTGGACAACCATCTGACAGGCTTGGGGAAGACTTCTCGGAGAATTACAAAGAGTTCACAGAGAGGTAGTTTGCTAGTCTAACTTCTTATTTTTTGCTCTCGAATATATCATCCTGCCTTAGTGCATATATGTCAGGTAATATTCTTGAAACATTATTGTTAGCGAGTCAAATGCACACTGTTTTTGCCTTGTAGCAAATTTGTTACCATTGGTTACTGCATAGAAAGTAAGAATGTCGTTACCAGGACAGAGTAATAACCAAACTTTGTCAGGACTAAACTATTGTAATGTTGGAATGTATCTTGACTTTTGATAGTTAGACTGCAAACTATCGATGAAGGTGGTTCTATTGCAGTAGATCATAGTGTGATTTGGTTAGTTATCAATTAATGTAAGAAGAAATAACTTACTGAAAAAAGCTTGATCCTATTGTGCCCCTTCTTTCTCAATGGAGCTTTATTAGCTTTCTTGAGTCGCAGTCAAGACATGCGCTCCAGATAGTGCTCATAGTTATTGGAGGTGCAAGGTGCAAGAATGAATAGATGAGACTAGCAATGACCTAGGGAAAAGAGAAAATGCACAATTTTAAGAAGCACATCTTTAGCAAGAGATGTAAAGCATGGGTTCAGTTTTGGACGGGGCTAATGTTAAGTTTTGGAAAGGCTAGGGGATTCAACTCTGCAAAATGACTTTCCAAACCTCTATCAAATAGTGAGCAGACCTGATTCAACTATCTCTCAGACTAGAGCAGGCAATTCTTGGTTTCCAATCCTCAGAAGAAATTGGGTGAATTACTTAGCCTTCTGGAACAATTGGAGAAATGAATGGTCAATGAGCAGCTTCCAGATAAACTCATCTGGGGTGCAAGTACTAAAGGAATATACACAATGAAAGCAGGATACCTACACAATATCAGCCAAAATGAAATGGTGGACAATTGGCCTTGGAAGCTCATCTGGTTAACAAAATTAAGTTACATGTCATAGCTGGACTGCGTTGAAAGAAGCGTGCCTCACTCAAGATCTCTGTAAAAGGAGTATTCCCATAGTTAAGTAGATGCTACATGTGCCAGTAGGATTTTGAAACAGACAGACATCTATGTTTGCATTGTCCAGTTGCCAACGAGTATTAAAGATGCTTATTGTAGCGGGAGTCTATGGAAAGTTGGTAAATCCATCAGCAAGATCTGGAAAATGATTCCTGGAGTATTTTTTGGGCTATTTGGACAGAAAGGAATATAAGGTGTTTTGATGTTTTAGCAACTCCAAATTACTCCTTGAAGACTAATTGTATAATTTTGTTATGTAGCGGAGTAACCTCTCCCCTATTAGCTCCCCCAATTTATCTTTGGATTTTGTCAGCTCCCTAACCCTAAAATAGGACCATCTGTATAGAGCTAACATATCATCTTTTGTATTAGCACCTGGACAGTGCTCTTTTGCATCTTCTTGATGCTTTTAATATATCTCTTCATCAAAAAGCATGGGTTCAGCATATGTTTTCTATTCAAAATGGTTTTAGCAAGTATGGAGGAGGAAAAAGAAGAGGAAGATGAGACTAGCAATGACCTAGGAAAAGGAGAATTGCACTTGAGGGTTGGGAGGGAAAGGGGACTGTGCGAAGCTGGAGAACATACCCGAATGGATGGTGAAAAAGCTGAGGGGGAGAGCGAGAGGGGGATAGAGAGAGAGAGAGATGAGTTGAGTTGAGTGGATGAGAGGCGTTCTAGAGGTTTCTGTTGTTTCCTATGCTAAATCAGTCATTATGTATGCTTTCTTTATTTTTCCTTTTCATTGATCCTACATCACAATTTTGCCATAACATCATAAACTCAATCAAGAAATTAACAAAACCATTCCCAATAAATAATCCAAAAGCACTAAGAAAAGATGAGACTAGTGAAGTATACCTTTTCCCTAAGCAAGCTATCGGAACCTCAGTGCGCTGCAAAATGTGGTTGGCTCTAGATGTTCAGGGAACTGATTGGATTCTGTCGGTGACTATGTCAAACTCATATGTTGGAACCTGGAAGACTTTTATCCTTATAACTTACTTCACTTGCATGCTTCCTTTGAGCCGAGGGTCTATCACAAATAGCCTCTCTACCTTCACAAGGTAGGGGTAAGATCTGCGTACGCACTACCTTCCCCAGACCCCACTTATGGGATTATATTGGGTTTGTTGACTTAGAGCCTGTTTGGCCAAGCTTCTAGGAGGCTAAAAGTACTTTTTTGGAAATTCAAGGTGTGTGGCCAAAACAAAGAAGTGCTTTTGAGCACCAGCAAAAGCAGTTTTTTCGCTTTTGGGAAGAAGCTACAAATTCTAGCTTCTTCCAAGAAACAGAAGCAGAACCAGAAAATTAATTTTTTCAAGAGAAAATATCCTTTCCAAAAAATTACATATCTCAAATTATCCCTCATTAATTTAAATTTTTTCTTTTTCTTTTTTGTTTCTACCATCCATTTCTTCATTTTTCTTATTTCCATCATTTTTTATTCTTCTCGTATTCTTCTTTGGAATAATCTCTACGATTAATAGATCTCTTTTTTTTTATGTAGGATTTATGGAGTAAATTTTAAATTATACTAAATGATGTGTATTAATATGTTAAAATCGTCATGTAAAGAATAAGTAATACTCCCTTCGTTCTAGTTTATGTGAACCTATTTCCTTTTTGGCCAGTTCCACAACGAATGACATCTTTCTAAATTTTGAAACAATTTAGCTTAAACCTCCAATTCTATCCTTTATGATAAGCTTTTATAACCACACAAATACTCTGGACTCCTTTTTGACATGTTTAGGACCACAAATTCCAAAAGTCTTCATTTTTTCTTAAACTTCATGCCCAGTCAAACAAGTTCACCTAAATTGGAACAGAGGGAGTACCATTTACCAATATTATATCTTGGGATAACTATACTTTATATTGATTAAAATCTTTAAATATATATATATTTTTACTTTATGTCTTATAAATTCAATTCTCTTGTACAAGTAATACTAATTTTAAATTGAACATTTACTGTCCTTTTTGTATATTAAAGTACTTGTTAGAAAGATTGGCCAAACACAATTTGCTTATCAAATATTGCACAATGCACATCTAAAATGAATTGGCCAAACACAAACTACTATTCTCCAAAAGTACTTTTTCGGAAAGCACTTTCCAAAATAAGCAATTTTTGGCAGCTTGGCCAAACGGGCTCTTACTGTGCTTGCAATCCTGTAAGTCTTGATTTTACTTCTCTTCCTTGGTATTTGATTCAGGTTAAACTGTTTTGAAGAGCTTGCTAGGGCTGCCATTAAGAAATTGACTCAGGGGATGGCAGAGCACAATAAAGCACTTGCTGCTGCTAAATCTGATGAAGAAAAGGAAAAACTCGTGGGTGCATTCTCCAGGTTTTAACAGATTGTTCTTAAAATGCTACTTAATGGTACACCATTTGAGCAGTAAAATCTTTTTGGTTCTGCAGAAGGCTCAAAAGCAGAATACTACTACAGGGCTGAGGACTTGCAATAATATACTGTCTATGGCTCAGGTAAGCAAACTGAATTTTAAGATACAGATACACATTTTAAATTTGCTTATGCGAGGCTGTCCTGAACCAATTATAATCTTTTGATAATTCAGCCACTACATGCAAAAACACCTTCATTCATCGGGGACAAAAAAATCAACCTTTCATGGAAGGAAGTTGTGAAATCTACAGCACCATCAACAAGTTCAACTGGGTATGTTTTTGTTTGAACTTCAGAAAGATGATGTGGTTACACTAGTTTATATAACTTTTCTGGTCTCATAATTAATATTTTTGCATGGACAATCAACTGGCTGAATGGTGAAATATATCATATTAGTGAAATGAGATGTTGAGTATAAATCCCATCCCTGCTTTAGTATTACATTGATTTGGATTCAATAGATAATTTATTGCTATTCTTTTCTACGTCTCTTAGCAATAGTGATACATCTCAAAGCAAAGGTTCCATTGTTAATGGTCGATGTAGATATGAAAGCTTTCTTCCTTCAGCCCATGCTTAGTGGCTCAACCCACTTTCATTCTGATAGGTTTCTAGTTTCAGCACATCTATCAATGGTCTGAGAAGCAATAAACCTCCAGTTATTATGGAATTCTATGTTTTCTTTTGCTTGATTTCTTGGTATCCAATAGGATACACAGTTCAATCATCTGAAAACATTTTACAATTGTTCATGATTTTGGTCATGCTAAACTATTCCAGCTCTATTTAAAGAGAGCACAAAGACATGACCCAAGAAATAGTAAGTACAAAAATAAAGATTTTCTTGCTTTACTGTTTGTCTATCATCGGTAGATGCTTTTTTGGTCTTGAATGTTAACTGTTTAAACATAGATTTTTCTTAGTTACCCGTGTTATTTGTTATTTACTGACTTGTATTGCTAGTTGTTTACTTCAAAGTCTCGTTCGATATGGAAGACTTCGTAACAGCAGTTTATGCTCTTTTAGGACGTTCATTAGTTATCCTTTCATATACTTTCTCATCTTACCTAGTTTATGTCTATTTCTTTATCACCAGAGTCAAACGACCTGCTGGTGCAATTAATGGTTCAAGTAGTTCTGCGCCAAAGAAGGGCCGGGGAGGTGGTAGCATGCCGAACCAGTTTGTTGACAGGGCTTTTCAAGGTCTGTCATATGGAGGGAGAAGTACAAGAGGTAGAGGCAGGGGAAGGGGTTTCCGCGGAAGGGGAAGGGGAAGGGGAAGGGGAAGGGGATATCACTAGCCCAGGTCTGACCTCATTGTTATCTGCGAAACACTTTCCTGTGAACTAAAAGATGCAGAGACGTTGGATTTCGTCTTAGAGATGCAATTTTGAGAAGTAGTCCGATGATTTGCGGATTGGGAAGCGTAGTTGATCTCGTACATGTGATGATGTGGTTTGTCAGTTTTGATGTGGTAGTCTGAAGCTGATCTTTCTCAAGATATTCTCACAAAGCAGCACTTGATCCGACCAACCTTTGGTGGCAAAGAAAACGAAAAGAAAATATAGTGACAAGATTCTAATGGAGCATTTGTAGTATTTGTATTTGTAATTTTCATTTGGGAGGCAGTTGTTTAATTTATTGTTGTCGTTTTAATACCCTGTGCATTTAAACATTTTTTAGCATGCCTAAATCCAGTTTTAACAGTTTTTTTGAATGACGTTTGACTGTATCCAAGGTTAGTTTTTATTTATTTAACTTGAATAATAGCACGTTGAAAATTGTAGCATCTTTGCTCTTGCTAAAGAAAATGCGCATTTTTCTTTTAAGTACACTCGAGAAGGATTATAACCATTTTAAAGAGGGAATGAGCAATTTGTCATGTTTTGAACATTCCCACGATTTTGTTTCCTCGTAAATTTTCATTAAAAAGGTGAAAAATATACATTGTCAAACTCAAAGGATCATTATGATTTAAGAACTAAACAAGCATGATTAACAAATATTTGTGTGTAATAGATATATACTTGTATTAATAACAAAAAATGTGATTATAAGTACGATTGGAATCAGTGAAAAGCCAATAACAGCTATAAAATGTCAAAATGATAGATTTACGTACTATCTTCGCATTGTTTTTGTGGTATAAAATGTCGTGGATTTTCTTTTGAATGCTAGAGCTGGAATTTTAAGAAACAAAATAAATAAGGGACTATTCATAAGAGAAAGTTATGCTTTATTTTGAACTAATACCTTAATATGTGGAGGATCTTTCGGTTCTTTTTAGATATGTCAAAATGATTTGTCTTTCTTAAATTTTTTTTGTCTATATGTAATTTATAATTGTCAAATTATCGTTTACTGTTACCCATTTAGAACACCCATTTTTGCAATAAAATGAGAAGCAATAGTACTCGTAAGAAAAATTTATTGGTTCTAAAGACTAGTTTAATTTATTATATAGAACACAATTACAAATAAAAATTTATTTGACAATTGGAATTGTGGTAAAATGTTTTAAAGAGAGGTTACAATAAATTATGAATAAATAAGGTTTAGATAGATAAACAAATGGTCCCGTAGCTCAGTTGGTTAGAGCGTTGGTCTTATGAGCCGAAGGTCGCGGGTTCGAGCCCCGCCGGGACCAATATCGTCAAGTTTATTTTGCCTGATTGAGCTCACCCACGTCATAAACTATTTAAATTTGGTAGCTGAAAAAGTGTACACATTTCTTTATTTTTTTTGGGGTATTATAAATTTTAGCCCATGCCATAAACCATTTACATTTGGTAGCTGAAAAAGTGTATGAAATTTGTATAATATTTGTATATAATATGTATAATGTATACATATACATACAAAAAAAAAATATATTTTTCGACTATTATTTTAAGAGTGGCGGTGTCATTTTTTCCTTCCCCCCCTTGTAGGGTCCAGGCCCCAGAGAATTGAACGCAATCTTTTCGTCCATCTTTACACTTTACAGTATTGCATATCAATAATAATCTACTAACTAACCCAAATAATAATAATATTTAAGATTTTGACAGGTATATATGTTCTTGCTTGATGATTGATAGCATTCTTAAATGGGTTGAATTGAGATTGTGGGCACTTCTTTTCTCGTTTGAGTCATTTTCTTTTGTAGCCATTCTTATCATTTCATATCTCAGTTGAAATGATATGATTACCCTCTTAAGGAGTCCATTACTCAAATGGTCACTCAACTATCCCAAATTATCTTCTAAAGTCATTTTATTTTCGTTTGTAATAACAAAGTCACTGAACTATGCCTATTGCACTCAGAAGGTCACTCAACTAAATTTTCTAAATTTTGGATTGCCAAATACCTATTTTACCCACTAAATTATAAATATTTATCTTCTTTTAACTTTTAATATTATAATTTTTCCTTTTTAATTTATATTATGGACTTACCTAAAGAATCAATAAATATTATTTATAAATTAAAAAAATAAAAAGTATTTAAGCATCTATAGTGCTGGAATAACAAAATAATGACCATAGTAAAAAAATTAATTAGAATAATTTGTTTGTAATAATAATTTAATATTAACAACAAAAATTCAAAAATTATTTACACAAGAAAATAAAGGTTGTAAAATATTCCATGCATGTAAAAAATGATTATTTAAATAAAAGTATTTTATAATATACATTATATATTCTTGAAAATTATGCTCAATTATATTATATATATTTCATGCACGACTTAACATAACATATTTTACCCTATACAGATAGTCACCCTACTTTTCGCTGACATAACTTTGTGTCGTCGGAAAGTTGGTAGAAACATAATTATATAATTGAGCATAATTTTCAAGAATATATAATGTAAATTATAAAAATGCCCTTATTTAAATAATTATTTTTNGTGTTAATACTAATAATATTATTACTAATAAATTATTCTAATTAATTTTTTTTTACTATGCTCATTATTTTGTTATTCCAGCATTATATATACTTAAATACTTTTTATTTTTTTAATTTATAAATAATATTTATTTATTCTATAGGTAAGTCCATAATATAAATTTAAAAAGGAAAATCATAATATTAAAAAGTTTAAAAAATAAAAAGAAGATAATGTTATAATTTAGAGGGTAAAATAGATATTTGGCAATCCCAAATTTGAAAATTTTAGTTAAGTGACCTTTGGAGTGCAATAGGCATAGTTCAGTGACTTTGTTATTACAAACGAAAGTAAAGTGACTTTAGAAGATAATTAAGGATAGTTGAGTGACCATTTGAGTAATAGACTCCCCTCTTAAGTTACTGGTTCCTCTATCTTATTTTATTTTATGTGACGTACTTTAACTGGATACATGATATAAAAAAGAAAGAAAAACTTTCAAAATTTATGATCTCAAATTTTAAAGTTAAGTTATTTTTAAATTAAAAAATACCATTCTTTGGACATATTAAAAAAAAAACATGATCTATTTTTCCACTCATTTTCTTGCCTTAGTGAGTAACTCTTGATTTTATCAAATTGTTGACATTCATTTATTTTAGTACTACCCTACTGAGCTTAATGATTGATGTCGACTGCTTGAAAATTAGCACTCTCTTCAAAGCTTTAATTTGATATCATATCATGAGTATTCTCTTATACTTTTAAGCTTTGACTTTTCAATAGTTGGCAATTTTATAAACATTTTCTTCCTTTTTAAAGACTTATTTTTATAGTAAAGTGGGCCTAGCCTGATCTGAGAAGTGTTAATTCGGTTCGGATAGACTTCATTCAAGAATGGCGATAAGGGGTGCTTTATCTAAACTAGGCAGGAGAACTTGGCTAACTTTCCTACTCTGATAGCATCTCTGAACGGCAGGTACCCATAACCGTTTTGGATTTTGGAGTTTTCGCCCCAACCTAGGTTAGGGGTCGTTAGACCATAGCTTGCTGCTGAAAAACCGAGAGCTTAAACCTTAGGGCAAGTAACACATTTGATCGATTAACGAAAAATAATTATATTTGTTAGTCAATATATAAAATTATATACTAATTATATATAAAATATGCATATTTTTGTTATGCTATACATTAATATATATATATATATATATATATATATTATGTTTGCTCTTATTTTTTAGAACGATTATATTGTGTAGTTTTCCCTAAACCTTAAAGAGCGTTTAATTCACATACTATTTATGCATTTATTATAATATAAAAATCTTTTAAATAATATTTAATTATAATATTATGCGATAATTAATAATGAAAAAATATTATTATACATGAATTACTTACTTTTAAAAAGATATTTAATTTGGAATCATTTGAGGAGAGAAAGGCCTTCCCAATTAAAGCTATGTCGTGGGCTGTTTGTTAAGCAGTCGTTGTAGCAGTGTATTGTTGACTACTACAGAAATAAAAATTTGATTGTTAAACTCCTTTGATTGAGGGAAGAGTAAGCCTTTTTCCTAATACATAAAACCTGATTTTATATTCTATGGTTCTTTTCACGTTCAACTCCTTTTATAGTTTGTTTGGAGGGTTATTACGCATTGTTTCACAATGTATTGTATTGTATTATACTGTATTATTTTGATGAATATAATATTTGAATACGTTGTATATTTGTCGTTGTTTTGGAAGATAAAAGAGTTTGACACCTGAAAACCTCGAAGCAGACTTGGATTTCGAGTGACCGAATAAGGCGGCCCTAAGCAATGAGTAGTCGCGGTCGAAGCTTGGCTCTAGCCGATAGTCCCTCTGCAACAATTGTTGGGACGGACTTTCGTGGAAAAGAAGCATTTTATCAGA
This sequence comes from Nicotiana knightiana, assembly GCA_005239525.1. Taxonomy (NCBI): domain Eukaryota; kingdom Viridiplantae; phylum Streptophyta; class Magnoliopsida; order Solanales; family Solanaceae; genus Nicotiana; species Nicotiana knightiana. The sequence continues at coordinate 94,501 of ML413182.1, forward strand.
TTGGAAGCGATGACTTAAGCCTCTTTCTTCTGCTTTTCTTATAGGGCGTTTAAAGAGCGTGACACTTTAGTTTAATTAAGTTCTTTGATGAAGGTAAATAGTCAAAAAAGTACCCGTAGAATGCGCGCTTTGAAGCTTTCATCGAAACAAAGAGACCCGAGACAAAGCAAAGGGAATTCCGTGCAATAGCAATATAAAAATAAATTTGCAATATTACAAAGAAAAAGTAGGGTAAGAGGTAAAATTATTATATAAAAAAATAAGATAAATGATGAAATATGATTGTTTAATAATAAGGAAGGGCAACATGAGAAAAAAGAACAAAGTAATAACGTGATCACATCAAGTGAGTCGTTACATAAATTGGTATTTTCTGTCGTTAAGTAACGATATATTCAATGATATGATGCAATAAAATTTAATCAACAATCAAAACAAATATTATATTTAAAATAACTATGCAATACGATACAATACGACAAGTAACAACGATGTAGGTGTTAAGAAAAAAATCCTAATATGTTGTCAAGAGGGACCATAGCCAAATTCACATATTAGGATTTTTTTCTTAACACCTACATCGTTGTTACTTGTCGTATTGTATCGTATTGCATAGTTATTTTAAATATAATATTTGTTTTGATTGTTGATTAAATTTTATTGCATCATATCATTGAATATATCGTTACTTAACGACAGAAAATACCAATTTATGTAACGACTCACTTGATGTGATCACGTTATTACTTTGTTCTTTTTTCTCATGTTGCCCTTCCTTATTATTAAACAATCATATTTCATCATTTATCTTATTTTTTTATATAATAATTTTACCTCTTACCCTACTTTTTCTTTGTAATATTGCAAATTTATTTTTATATTGCTATTGCACGGAATTCCCTTTGCTTTGTCTCGGGTCTCTTTGTTTCGATGAAAGCTTCAAAGCGCGCATTCTACGGGTACTTTTTTGACTATTTACCTTCATCAAAGAACTTAATTAAACTAAAGTGTCACGCTCTTTAAACGCCCTATAAGAAAAGCAGAAGAAAGAGGCTTAAGTCATCGCTTCCAATCTGATAAAATGCTTCTTTTCCACGAAAGTCCGTCCCAACAATTGTTGCAGAGGGACTATCGGCTAGAGCCAAGCTTCGACCGCGACTACTCATTGCTTAGGGCCGCCTTATTCGGTCACTCGAAATCCAAGTCTGCTTCGAGGTTTTCAGGTGTCAAACTCTTTTATCTTCCAAAACAACGACAAATATACAACGTATTCAAATATTATATTCATCAAAATAATACAGTATAATACAATACAATACATTGTGAAACAATGCGTAATAACCCTCCAAACAAACTATAANCTATTACTATCATTACTACTTTCTTTTCTCACTCAGTTTTCTTTTGTATTTTCAAGATTACCCATTTGATAACAAGGGCTGCCTGTTGCTACTATTACATGTCAAAGTTTTCTCTGTGGTATGTTCTCTTTTAATTATTTCCTATGTTGTACCTTATCATAGATTTATATGCCGGTGAAAACATAGAGAATTTATTTTTCACTTTTGTTTTTATTTGGTGTAATAATGATATGAGTTAACCTTAAACACATAAACATAAACGGTGAGAATTCATATAGCTAATCCCGACTTGTTTGGGACTTGGTTCAAATTCTATATATGTGTGTGTAGTTATGAAATTCTTAAAATTATATGTTTAAACAAAGTAGTGCGTGCAGTCAGATAGCTAGGTGTTGGTGAGGGGTTCAATTGAATTTCCTTCGCGGAAAATTATACTGCTCAAGTAGGGAAAATGAGTTTCTTTTTTGTTATATATATAAAATCTTGAGTTCTGAGCCTTGGATCAATTGTAAAGTTGTCTCCGTATGACCTAGAGGTCAAGGGTTACGTCACACTCCTTAGGGTGCGGCCCTTCCCCGGACCCTGTGTGAATATGGGATGCTTTGTACACCGGATTGCCCTTTTAAAAAAATCTTGACTCCGCTTGGCATAAGGGAATATTCTAGTGTAGTGGCAAAAGGAGTTCAAAAGTTGCTTTAAGTTATATGTTCAAATCATAGGAAGTTCAAAAGTTGCTTTAGAGTACGTGTTCAAATCCTATTTCTAGTAATTTTTTTTTGAATCTCTATTGTTTGTAGTCCTAGCTCCGCCACTGGGTGCAGTGATACTCATACTTGGATCCGTCTCTGCTTACGGAGTCTTCTACTACCTATTTGGAGTTTTTTTTTCAATTGACGTACCCTAGTGCTATATGGAGTAATGCTTGTTAGATCATGGATTAGACTGTAGATAGATATTGAGCAATGTTTGATCAAATTTTCTGAAATACAGCTAAGGCACCTTTAGTGTTGCCTTTCAGTCATCTATGATTTGCAAGGGAATAATTAATTTCAAATAGAAGGCCTGCGAGTGCGAGGATACACTTATTCTGACAACAACTATGAATAGGTCTGAGCCAGTTAGATATTGTTACATAGTTATATAAGTTTCGCGTACGAGGAGCAGCTTCGTGGCTAGGATATGGAGTTCTGTGTATACAGAACTGGACATGGTGGAATTGGAGAGGTTATTCCTATTGTGGTTTGGACAATCATCTTACCATTTGCTTGACAGTGAGTGTTTCTAAGACCGTCTTTTGCTTGATTGTATATCACATAAGACGATGTGATTGCTAGTTGCTAGTATAAGAGTTTCATTTAGAAGTAGCTAATGTGTTAAGTACTTACTTTTGTGATGATAGATGCAAGGTGTCGTATCGTCGACTATTATTTTGGTTAATGTTCTGTATAATCTATCAATTGGAAATTTGATTATGATATTCAGGGGTAATATTTTGCTTCACTTCTTAGACTAGAAGTGCACCAAATTATTGCATCAGTTGCATTCACTGATTATCTATTCTCATGAGCTGTAGTTTAACTGTCCCTTGAGTATTAACAAAGCACTTATATCTCTGCTGTTGTTACAAAATTCCCTATAATATAACATGTGCAAGGCTGGGCAGATTTTATTTTATTGCAGAATATTGACTTTTGTTGTTCCCTGTCCGAAACATCCTTCTCTACCTTCACAAGGTAGGGGTAAGGTCTGCGTATACATTACCCTCCCCAGACCCCACCTGTAAAATTACACTGGGTTTGTTGTTGTTGTTGTTGTTGTTGTTGTTCCGCATAGTCATTGAAAGTAATGGATCCACGAATATAATAGCTTGATTTTGGAATAGATGGTCAGACATGGCAAAAACTTCTTCCAGTTGGTCTTGTCTTTGTGGAGAGTGTGCAATGACAACTACGCTTGAATTCCAAGCTACTTGAGGTAATCCTCACTATCCATTTCGCTCCATTTATACCGTCCTTGAGAGAGTGTAGTCCTAAATCTCCCACCTTCTTGCCTACCAAAGTGTGAAGTAAAAGTAAAACAAATCAAAGTAAATACATGCAAACAGCCGAGAGTTGCCGACTACTTATTTTCAGTTTTCTGGATAGAAGTCACACTCCCATGTTTAGCAATTGTATTTGAAAGTACTAATATTCCTTCTTGATGCACAACCATTTGAAATATCTTTGTTGTCTTCCATCCACCGATTCAAGTATAAATTGCCGTGGCACATGAAAAGTAACAAACTTCATAACCAAGGGCGAAACTACATTCTCCTAAGGGTGGTCAACTGATCATTCTTTGTCGAAAAACTATACTGTGTATATAGGTAAAATATTAAGTTTTATAGATATAATATATATATATATATAGAACACCCTTTGTCGGGGAATTTTTTCCACTTCTTTAAAGTTTGAATATACTTGGGAAAATACCTGTCTTCGCCGTTGTTCATAACTAATACTCTTTCCTTTTCAATTTTTTTTGCCCTGCAGATAAGATATATATAACAAGCATCTGCAATGGGTTCTGGATACTGTCTTAAAAATATAATCAGTTTGAGAAAAGCAAAAGATGGAAGATCGAAAAGATTAAAGGTAAGCTTCCCTAGTTGTTACTTGTATCAACATTTCTCCTTTAACTAGACAAGATTGATTAGATGTGTAGTTTTTCTTGAGACAGGGAACTTCTATTGGACGCAAGGAGGACGACAACTCTCAGAAAGAGCGTTCAAGGAGATTAAGTGGCGCTTCTGTCAAAAATCACACGGAACTGGAAATGCCTCTTGAGGATAAAGCGGCCACAAAAATTCAGACCGCTTTCCGTGCATATGTGGTAAATTCACAGTTTCTGTTATGATTAAAGCAAGTAGATATTGAGCCGAGGGTCTTTCGGAAACAGCCTCTCTACCTTCATAAGGTAGTGGTAAGGACTGTGTACATACTATCCTCCCCAAACACCACTTGTGGGAATATACTGGGTATGTTGTTATTGTTGTAGATGTTGTTTCGTGATTTCCTTCTTATCAAGATCACATATTTTTAGCGAATTCCTCTTCTGATGTCGTTTCCTTGAAAAGCAAAATGTTTATAGGACATAATCCGATTAAGGAAGCACATACTAAAGCAATTGATATTTGTTGCTTTCTTTTGTATCTTTTCAGTAGGCGTGTCACAGCTTAAGTTTGTCGCTACCTGATCAACCCGTAAAGTAATAAAGATAAAGTAGGATTGAGAAAATTAATGCAGTTCACACTAAAGTATTTTTGCCATATTGTAAAGTAGGATTACACTCTTGGAGGAAAATAGAGAATTTGTCCATTTATATTAAGAATAATTGTTGGTCTATTAGTGAAAAGAAAGCAATGATGTTGAATGACTCAAATCCTGAGCTAGAGACCCTTAGCCTGGGATTGAATCTACTTGAAAAAATGTTGCATATAGGGCAGCTCAGTGAACTAAACTCCCGTTATGCGCGTGGTCCGGAGAAGGGCCGGACCACAAGGGTCTATTGTACGCAGCCTTACCTATATTACCTCTATCCCACAGGGTAGGAGTAAGGTCTGCGTACACACCACCCTCCCCAGACCCCACTTGTGGGTTTATACTGGTTTTTTGTTGTTGTTGTTGTTGTTGTTGCAGGCCTGTTTCTATGGCTAGAACGCGTGACCTCCTGGTCACATGGCAGCAACTTTACCAGTTACGCCAAGACTCCCTTTCCAAAAAATGCTGCATTATATTTGAATTTTTCCCCTCAATAAAGAGATATGAATGTATCGTCAATTGAGTGGGATGGACATTGAGAATTCATATAGCTGATCAAGACTCGTTTGGGATTGAAACGTACTTGTTGTTATTGTTCTGAATGTCTACTTCAAACTTTATATTGGTTTCTATTTGTGTTATCTTGCAATATAAAGTTGTTTTCTTAGAGAGTTTTCCAATGATATTGCTACTTACTCTTTTCTTTAAGTTGAATAGATTTTTTCTACCTTTTCAGGCAAGGAAAACTTTACGTAGCTTGAAAGCAATAGCAAGGTTACAGTCTATGACACAAGGCTCTTCAGTGAAAAAACAAGCTTCAACAACTTTGAGCAATCTCCACTCATGGAACAGGATACAAACTGAGATTAGAGCTCGCCGTGTTAGTATGGTATTAGAAGGGCGTCTTAAGCAGAAGAAGGTGGAGAATCAATTGAAGCTAGAGGCAAAGCTTCATACTGTAGAGGTAAGAATCAGGCTGTTTTCTTATGCTCTGCTTTGTCACAAGTTACTGAAGCCTTGAAATCTGTCTTTGGTAGTTTCTCTTTTACTCTCGAGAGGATCTTATTTTTCTTTGTTATGATCCTTAACAACAAACAACAACAACAATAAAAAATCCGGTATAATCCCCCAAGTGGGGTTTGGGGAGGGTAGTGTGTACGCAGACCTTATCCCAGGGTAGAGAGGCTGTTTCCGATAGACCTCCGACTTTGTTATGATCTTTAACTAGTACCAATTCTGTTCACCCTAAAAAGATATTTCCTATGAACTTTAGTTTCGAGTTAGATCATTTAAATGTTTCCCAAGTTTCTGAAACTTTTTTTTTGAGTTAACTACACAATTACCTGTGATTAGTCTTTCTTACATGAAGATAAGATGCATGGAAATAGGTTAATAGTTAAAAATATTAAAAGAATCAGAAAAACAGTCTAAGTATTATGTCTATGATAATGATAGTACATTTGAATCCTATGTTGCTCGGATTCTCCGAAAATGTCTCCGGGTGTTTGTTGGATCCTCCAAAAGTGATGTATTTTTGGAGGATCCGATACGGGTCCGCAGCATTTTGGAGAGTCCGCACAACATAGTTTGAATCAGTTTATCAGAGATCCAACATTAAAAGCTTAGACCTACGGACTTTACGCATCTTCTAATTTGATTTTCATTTTGCATTTGGTTCACACCAAGTGAACTATCTAAAACACATGACAACCATGGTTCTTAAGAAAAAAAAAAAGACAACCATGGTTCTTTAATGGCAAAGTAGTCGCTTATATTCTTCCTCTTGTCAAGATATAACAAATGTTGAGAGTCCCAATTTACCTGAAAAACAAATTATTGCAAAGGATTAGGAATCATACTATAATTTTATCTTTTTGTTTCTTGGATAGTATGTGAAGCAAAAACTAGAAAGTGAAAGTGGCAAAGGAAGCCAAAAACTTGCATAAATTTATATGTACATTTAGCAAGTATTCCATGACCATAGAAAAGGACAGCAGTGGAAGAAGTGGATTTCAACTCATGTCAATTAGATTTGCCACTCAAAGGGTTCTAAAATTTGAGTAGTTTACCTTAACAAGTTTTTTGTATAGACTTGGCCCCGAATTATGCAGTCCTCCCTCCGTCCTATTTTATGCGTCGGTGTTTGACTTGGAATAGTGTTTAACAAAGAATGAAAGATTTTTAAAACTTGTGGTCTAAAACAAGCCATAAATATTTGTATGACTACAAATTATCCCATTAAAGGTAAAATGAGAATGTTTAAAATTAAATTGTTTCTAAAAATATAGAAACGTGTCATTTTTTTCTCGACAAACAAAAATGAAAAAGAGATTATTAAATTTTCGTTACTTCTCTAACATGAGTGAGTGACTGACAGGTAGAGTGGAGTGGTGGCCCTGAAACAATGGAAGTTGTTGTAGCAAGAATACACCAGAGAGAAGAAGCAGCATTGAAGCGGGAGCGAACTATGGCATATGCATTTTCTCATCAGGCATGTTAATTTTGATAAGATTCTCTAGATTATATACTGAAGGGGAGCCTTGGCGTAACTGGTAAAGTTGCTGCCACGTGACCAGGAGGTTACGAGTTCGAGCCGTGAAAATAACCTCTTGCAGAAATACAGGATAAGGCTGCATACGATAAACCCTTGTGATCCGGCCTTTCCCCGGACCGGCGCATAGCGAGAGCTTAGTGCACCAGGCTTCTCGAGATTATATATACTATTTACATTGTCATTCCAAAAAAAGAATCATCATTGATTGACATATTATTTCACAGTGGAGGGCCAATTCCAATCCAATATTTGGATCAATTAACCATAATATCAGCAAAGCTAACTGGGGCTGGAGCTGGAGCTGGAGCTGGACGGATCGCTGGATTACTACTCGTCCGTGGGAATGCCGACTTCCTGTTCAATCAACTCCAGAAATGGTCAATAGGATAGCAAGGAAGACTCCTAAAACTAACAGAACTCAAACAATAAAAACGCCAGTTTTTGTTAGATCAACTTTTGCTAATCAGAAACGCACTATAAAGTCTCGAAGGCTATCGTACGAAGCAGCTGATAAATTGACTGCAGAGAAAGGAATCAACAAAGTTGAGGCAAACTGAAAGCTATAACATGTTCAAGCTAAGACGTGTTTCCACAGTTTTGCTGAGGATGACAGCCAAAAACTTGAAGTTGGATGTGTCTAAGCGGTGAAGTTTGCCAGTTTTTCCTCTAAATTTCCAAGTTTTTACGAGCTTATGTATATTTAAGAAAATAAGTTATTCGTTGGTTATAATGTGTATAGATAAGGTATATTTCATTTGAATCGTTCCTTTATTGTTTTTGTCCTGAAATATTTTGGTCAGAACATCTGTTTTGTACATGATGTAAAAGATACTGCAGAGTGTTTTTGGTATAGTAAAATCTTATTGCTTGATGATACTTTGTTAGACACACCATTGAATATTTTCAGCTACTGTTATGTGTTTTCATGTTGCTTTCATATACTGTTAAAGTCTTATTTTGTTTAATTACAGTTTTGGAAATTTTCAAGGCAAACACCATAATTATGCAATCTATATTAACATATATGGAATCGCCCGTCGTTTACACTTGTCACTTCAAATGTGCTTTTTAGATGGATTTGAGCATGTGAAACCCCTTAGAAAGGTAGAGTATTTCTTACATAATTTCACAGTGCCTATTATTTTATGGGAGTCCTACATGTTTGTTGAACAATCAATTTTTATTGTATATACATAAGGCTTCAAATCATAAGCAGCATCATGTGACCTAGATACCTGTATAAGATCATGGAGTATCTCGACATTATTCCTTGAATGGTCATAATATTTGTATACGGGTGAAACCGAGCCCGTTGGATACCTCGGTTCTCGATGAAGTAAATGGAGCAGAGATATGACCGTAAGGAACTGGAATCGGAGCACAGAGCCCCTCGAGTTGGGGTCTGGGCAAAACACCTGCCCTCGGAAGAATTAGGGCCACATCCCCCGGTCCAATTCGAATCCCAAAACTTCGGAGAGCATTACCAGATAATCGAGCACGACTAGCAAAGAGCCGTGATATCCATGCCCAGCCGGATGTCATGGCGTGAATCTCGGCATATATCGGCAGAAAATCAATGATTAGCAAAACGGAAGATCTTTACCTTTTAGAATTGTACTTAGGTTAAAATCCCATACTATATAAAAGGGAGTATGACTATTCATTAGACACTTTGTAACACGCATATCAAGGCAATATACTCTTATTTTCTCTGTTATTCAAAGTTCTTACTCTTGTTCATCAGTTCTTCATTAGTGCGAGCCCGAAATCGAAGACAGACATTTCATTAAGTTGTTATTGAGTCCAGGGTCATTCCTCTTAATTGGTTTGGCAATTTATTACGTCTTTTATCTGTTTAATTTAACGTGTTTTATCATTTGTATTGAATTAATCCGCATATCTTTAAAATCACATATAAATTCAATTGTTATCCATTTTTGAGGGTAAATAGTTTGGCGCCACCATGGGACTAAGGATAATAGTGATAATTTGATACAAAATTCCATAACACACCCTATTTTACACTTATTCTTTGAGCTTTTAATTCCAGGTCAAATTAAAATGTCAAACTCCCAATCAGCCCATTTGAACGTTGAACAACAATGTGGTGCCTAGCAACGAGGTGCCCGCTATTGACTCTAACGGAGTCCCAGTCGCAGATCCGATTGATGAACTCACACGTGGCTATCAAACAAACTTGCCTACTCACCCTAAAAACAACATTTGCAGGGGAGCCCGATAGATAGCCCGGAGTACACACAACGGCGAAGGTGATGAGATCAGCTTACGGGTGATCTTCGAAATGTTACAGGCTCAACGGGCAGCAATAACCCAGTTGCAGAACCAAGGCCGCGTTCCCAGCAAAGTTGAGCCCAAACCATCCCGGAAAAACGCTCGTAGAAATGAACCGGTCACAGAAAGGCCAGGTGAAGCTGAACTCGGGGCAACCCCGAGATAATAAAGATGTTTGAGGAACTGACAAAATGGGCGGAATTGGGAGAAAAAAATTGAATCCAACGACAAAAAATTGGAGACCTATAACTCCAGGGTTGATCGAATCCCAGGAGCACCACCGGTACTGAAGGGCCTGGATTCCAAGAAATTTGTCCAAAAGCCTTTCCCTCCGAGCTTAGCTCCGAAGCCAATCCCAAAGAAATTCAGTTTGCCCGAAATTCTGAAGTATGATGGAACAAATGATCCATATGAACATATGACCTCCTACACGTGAGACATCAAGGGAAACGATTTGGAAGATGACGAGATAGAGAGCTATGATATGGTATACAACTCACCCCCTAATACTATTGTCTCGTTTGCTATGCTTGCAGATGCCTTTGTAAAGGCGCACGCTGGGGCCATCAAGGTCGAGACAAGGAAGTCAGACCTTTTCAAAGTAAAGCAAAGAGATAACGAGATGCTCAGTCGAGGTTTCAAATGGAACAGATGGATCAGCCTCCGGCCGGGGAAGATTGGTCCATTCAGGCATTCACCCAATGACTCAACCCTCAAAGCTCATTGGCTTCGCAGCAGTTGAAACAAAATTTGATAGAGTACCCAGTGGTAACTTGGGCCGATGTCCATAACAGGTCCCAATAAAAAATTAGGGTCAAAGATAATCAGCTCAGGTCCCCTTCCGGATCCGTTTATCTTGTCACAACTGGTGACATATCCAAAAGAGTCGTCGATCATGAACCAAGATCGAACATAGATCGGTATCAACCATATAATGGAGATCGAATGGGTAATAGGTTATGCAACCCTACGATGAGTGAAAGAAAAAGTGATTGAGGTCATAATAACCGGAGACTAATGAGCAAAAACGCTTTCGATAGACCCATAGGGTCTAAGGAGGCACTGAGGTTATCGAAGTACAACTTCAATGTCGATACTACCGGCATTGTATCAGCCATCGGACGCATCAAAGATACTAAAAGGCCTCGACCGTTGCAACCCGATCCTGCCCAAAAGGAACCCACCTAATGTGTAAGTATCATGGAACTCACAGCTACAAAACCGAAGATTGTCGACAACTGAGAGAAGAAGTAGCCTGGTTATTCAATAACGGACACCTCCGAGAATTTCTGAGTTATTGAGCCAAAAATCACTTTAGGAATAGTGACTCCAACAAGCAGATCGAGAAAGAGAACCTCAGCACATCATTAACATGATCATTGGTAGAGTTGACGTTCCCCAAGGGACGATGTTAAAGCGCACTAAGGTGTCCATTACAAGAGAAAAACAGACCCGAGATTATATACCGGAGGGAACCATATATTTCAACGACGAGGACGCTAAAGGCATCGTGCAACCATATAATGATGCACTGGTAATATCCGTACTCATAAATAAATCTCAAGTTGATAGGTATAAATTGTGTATGTTTTAAGTATATATAATATTAAATAAATAAATATTTTATTTCTAAATATATTATCTTTTGTTCAATATTTGTGTAAATCTAATATATACCGTAGGGAAAGAAAAAGAACAAAAATAAGAATATAAAAGCAAAGAAAGAGGGCCAAGGATGACCTCCGTGGAAGAAATAGCTAGAGAAAATTGAGTAACTCAGACCAAGGATGACATCCCAGGCCAAGGATGACATCCTTGGGAATTTATGCTTGTGCTTGTCCCTATAAAAAGGGCGTAAAATTCAATTGAAAGGAGAACCATTCTTGTGCAGAGAACACCAACCTTAATTAGCTTTGTTCTAGTTTTAAAAGTTATTTCTCTTACTGTAGGAATAATATTTTTTATTTTATCTTTTCTCCATAATAGAGTAATTTTCTTTGGTTGAGATATTAGATGAAGCTATAAAAGTGTTATAATAATTATCTATTTTATTATCTTCTTATGTTGATATTTTCTCTTTATCATCAGTATACACCAAGGTATTTGATATTGATTATTTCTATTATTTGATATAATTGTATTACTAACTAAAATCTTTATCTTGTTATTATGTTTCTTATTCGGTTGAAGAGAAAGATATAAACAAGTTTATTGATTTAGAAAAGGCTAATCAAAAGAGGATTTTTCTCACTTGGTGCACTCAATTAAGATAATTCCTTTTTGTAGTACGTACTTCAATTGGTTAACTACACTAATCGAAAGAGGTGTTATTAGTCAATTATTGTTTAACGTCATTAACAGTTAATAAATTAATAACATTAAGCGCGAGCGATGCTATTTATATATTGTTGTTATGTGGAGTGATGCCTTAGAAATAAGTGGTCATTCTTAAAACCAGGTCTCTGTTTCACTGTTAATCGATTGACTACACTAATCGAAAGAGGTGTAATTAATTGGTTACTTTTATGTGATTTGATTGAATTAGAAATAAGCAGTCATTTCATTAAACAGAGAAATAAGTAATAGAATTTTGAACTTATTATAATGGTTTTATCTTGCTGATTCAAAGTACTCCAACCTCTATTTTTATTTTTAAAAAAAGAAACCAAAAATATTTATTGTTTTTATTTTACATTTTTAAGAACAACTCCAATCATCAATTTGATTCTCTCAAATAGTGACAAAAACAATGAAAATTTGTAGCCTAGGTGGTTGCAATCTCTGTGGGACGATATCTTAAACTTAACTAATATTTGACAGGGTACGAGCACAAAAATCATATACAGAGCTCGTCAAATTTATGACGCCGTTGCCGGGGATTGGTAAACATCTATTTCAGATTAATTGTCTTACTACTACTTTGAGATTTATTTTTCTTTAGCTTCAAGTCTTTTGTTTCCTAGTCCTGACAACTCCGACCCATGTGCAAATTGAACATCTCATCAACCGCGAACCTTGAATTTAACTCAACCTAGGAGAACATCACCACACATAATATAGCTTCTATACTTGTAGTAAACACCAACTCCGACCGTGGTCGTAACCATGATGAGTTCTTCGGAACTCATTAACACATAATCGAGTAATTAGAACCAATCGCCTCTAACTCAACCGAGTCACGTACACTACCAACCCGAAAGTAACTCAATCTGATATGACCGCCTTGAAGGAACCTCCTGGGGACTCGAAGCCATTTCTTGAATCTCCCCAACATTGACATGTAGACCTTTCTTGACAAGAAAATACCGCAGGTCCGATTACCATTCGCTACCGATTTCAAACCCTGACCATACACAAATTCAAAAATACTTAAATGCTACATATGATATAGAACTCGTCAGAACCTTCTCGAAAGCACTCACCTTACTCTGATCTTCAACACACATTTAATACGCACCGAGCAACCCATGCTCCACCAACATATGACTATTCGAAGAAATAACCAAGCAATCTCTTGGCCCCGAAACTGATACAACGAATGATCGTACAATTTGATCGTTATTAGCGGACTCCCCCACTTAGCCCCAAGCCATGGAATAAAACATCTGATAACTTACAATAACCATACTCCATTACTATCATAATACCGCAGTAAGGTTCAACTAAATCCTTCATAAGGTCATGTAATACAAACCAGTTAATACTTCAAATCAAATGCAACTCTCGAATTCATCCTCGTGACGGTCCGGTCAACTGTTACAACCGATCCAAACTCAAATCGCACAAATATAACCCACTAATAGACAAGAAATCCTCCACACAACATCATAAAAAAGCCACACATCTGTAGATCATCTCGTAGGTTATAAACCACATGCTTAGCCTCAACTGACATCTCTTTAAACCCTTTCACAACCACAACTACTACGCAATCATTTAATCTTCCCGAGTCTGAACTCACAACAAGACATGAAAATCTACTTCACTCCATAATTAAATAACATGAAAGATCCCCCAACACACCTATAACTCGAGCCAATACATCAAATCAAGACAGAAATCAAGCACCCAATAATCCTTTTACATCTCAAGAAAACTTTTCTCAACACCTTCGGACCATCCGAACACCTCCCCCAGTCACATCATACTCAAAATATAGCCATCCAGTCACTCATCGAGCCACAAATTCCACTAATAGGGACACTACTGGACTTATAAGTCCAAAAGCACGTGCTCACACGACCGAAATCCCCGTGCTGAAGTCACAGTCAAAACCCGGCCTCAAGTCCTCCAGAGTGGCCCATCATCCGCATAATGAATCACATCTCGCACCTCATCCATGGGAGCACAAGCCATCGATGCATAGCTGATACCGAGCGCTCACATGCACATACAAATGCGTGGAAGAAATTCAAAGAGTTACACTTCAAGCTGAATCAATACTGCACGATAAGGAAAGAAAGATGGGAAATATATCTTAAATGTTCTGTAGCCTCTCAGATATAGGTATGGACGTCATCATACCGATCCGGAAGACTCTATTAGACACTTGCTCATGACTTGTAGAACCTATGAACCTAGAGCTTTGATATCAATCTGTCACGACCCGAAAACCACTAGTCATGATGGAACCTAACTCGACCCGCTAGGTAAGCCAACTAACAGTCAATACAATCCAAATGAAAATTTATAGGAAACGGTGAAGAATTATCTGAACATTTACGTATTAACCCAAGAACTGGTTGTACGAGTCATAAGCTTGTAAGAATTTGGAATTTACAAAGCTGGTAAAAATAAAATACACGATCTATTTGAAAGTTACATAAGCAAATTAGCAAAATCTAAAACTACCAAGGACAAATCAAAGATATATTCCGGAATGCACGAACATCTTCAGAGTCATCTCCCGACATCGCCAGCAACTCCACTCCAAAATCTGCATGCAAGGTGCAAAAGTGTAGTATGAGTACAACCAACCCCATGTACCCAATAAGTGTCTTGTCTAACCTCGTCGAAGTAGTGACAAGGCTTTTTAGTTAAAAGATACTTACTGATAAGACCGGAATCGTAAACTAGTAATAGAACTATACTATGATATAACAGAAAAGAGTACACGAAACAAATATGCAAGCAATAACTAAGTACTAGAAGAGATCCCAATTTAACCTTTTCCAATATCTGGACCAATCTTTTCCTTAGAACGAAAACCAATTACCACGATAGTCACTCCATAACTTTCATAGCGTGAGGAATGTACTCAGATGTCAAATCAATTGCACGGCAACACCCTTCGTGCATTTATCTCATCCTCACCAAATAAGCGTATAACAGTACCAACCGGATGGCAGAAATGCCGATAACAGAAATGACAAAGTAGGAAATACGCAAGCAACAATAATGAACGAGGATCTACACATGGGCAACAATAATAGTACTAGGATAAAAACATAGGAGTAATGACAATAATTAGGAAGTAAGATATAAATATCAACTAATTAGCATGGTGGGGCCTAGTGGAAAGGGACACATGATCTTTATAAGTTAACAAGTAGAGGCATGAATGACTAAAATGGTAGAAAACCTGTACTTAAGTGCACCAAAACAGATATGACATGGATGTAATTATAACAGCAGGAAGTAGGCCTGTTATTCGCAAGTTAAGCAAGTAGCAGGCATGAGCAACACAACAATTGAGATAGAGAACAAAGACATAACAGTAACGACAAGTCACATAAGAACCATACGTACGACAATAATATCTCAAGGTAAAGACATGAAGATATCTACAAGAAAAGGATATCACGACATAATGCATGTCCCTCGTCCGTACTTGCACGGAAATACCCTTCATGCCATGAACTCGTAATCACATAAAATCATGATAATATAAATGCAATGGCACAAATAATGATAATATAAATGCAATGGCACGGCATCACCCTTCGTGCTTTTAATCTCAAATGAAATGAGGCGACATCATCCTTTGTGCTTTACACTTACATAACATGGCACGAAATTACCCTTCGTGCTTTTACTCTCAAATGAAATGGCACCACATCACCCTTCGTGATTTACACTCACATAACATGGCACGACATCAACCTTCGTGCTTTTACTCTCAAATGATATGGCACATCATCACCCTTCGTGCTTTACTCTCTCCCTCACATGATAATATATATATATAATGGTACGACATCACCCTTCGTGCTTTACACTCTTCCTTAACAAGTATATGTATATCAATGTCAAGGTAGGAAGCATAAATAACTTCAAGGAGAGTGTTTAAATGAAAATTCTAAACTAACACAATTCACAACTTTCGAGCCAACAATAGTTCAATAAACTCTCAAGAACCTTATTACTTAAGTATTTCAAAAATCTCAAGAATGATCTACAACACGAGTATATAATCTAATATCTCAAGAATATCAGCCGTAGAAATGTATTAATGATTAAGCATAATGATGACCGAATTAGACACAACAATGTTTTCTCAAAATTTCCGTCAAATTTTGATCAAGTTATAATAAACTAAATCTTGATTTCTAATATTTAATTCTATATTCCTAGTATTTATGAGTCAAGTAAGACATGAAACAAGAATGTCACGTAATTCTACAAGGCATAATTTATAGCATAATCTATCCCCGAGCATGATTAACCCTGGCACATGCATATATGCTTGTCACCTCATATATGTATCACCCCCGCACGTAGCAAATAATGTCAAATAGTAGGAAAAATTCCCTCAACAAAGTTATGCAAGACACTTCCTCCAACAAGCCAAATCGTTATACTAGAAGCGCCATCCCACTCAAATCATGCTCCGAACGGCTCGAAATTAGCGAAAAGCAACTCAAATATATCAAATAATTCTAAAGAAAACAAACTCAATCGATAAAGGCCGAATCTTTAATCAAAATTCAAAATCGGCCAAAAATCACACTAGGGCCCGCACCTCGGATTCTGATAAAACTCATAAAATCCGACAACCCATTAAATTAAGATTCCAACCATACTAGTTTCACTCAAATACGACTCCGAATTGATGTTCAAAACTCAAAAATTCACATTATGAAACTTTAGGCCAAAGCCCCAAATTTCTCTTTAAATTCATCAACCAAAAGCTAAAATCGAAGATAGATTCACGAAATATAACCAAAATCGAGCATAGAACACTTGTCCCAATTCATATGGTGAAAATCGCCTGCAAAAGTTTCCCAAATTCGAGCTATCCAACTCAAAATATGACCAAATGAACAACCCTCGATATTAAGTATTTTTTCCTAGCTGTTCTGCCTCATTTTATGTACCAAACAATCTTGAAACTCACTTTTGATGCCTCCAATAGTTTCCTTGTGAAATTTCAGTCAAGTTAGGCTTTTGAATCACTCCATTTGACCTTATAATGAAGGAGATATGTTGGTTTCAATATTTGGAAACAATGCAAATTTTAAAATACGAAATCAGTGGCAATTTCGTAATTAATCTGAAAAATCTGGCAATCCAATTCTTAGTAAAATGACCATAAACTCCTCATACAATGTCCAAATTCAACGATTCTTTTTTTATGAATCCGTAATTATGATACGGATCTAGTGCTTCAATAAAAACCAAAATTGGAACTCATTTGCTTAATATGGTACTATTTATCCTTGAAGAAACAACGTCGAAACATAAGAAAAACGAGCGCAACACAACCCAAACCTATTTAAAACTCATCTGAGCCCCTCGGGACGCCGTAAGAACATACCAACAAGTCCCATAACATAACACGGACCTACTCGAGGCCTCAAATCACGCATAACAACATCAAAACAACGAATCACAACTCAAATCAAACTTAATGAACCTTCGAACTTTCAAAAACTCGCGCCGAAATATATCAAATCAACTCGGAATAAACTCAAATTTTTCACACAAGTCCCAAATGAAACAATCCCCAGAACCACAATTCAAACCCGATATCTTCAAAGTCATCTCTCGGTCAAACTTGTGAACTTTCCAAACCTTCAAATTTCCAACTTTCGCTAATTAGTGTCGAATCCTTCTAGAAATATCTATATGCAAATTCGGGTATACGCTCGAGTCCAGAATCACCATACGGACCTAACGGAACCATCAAAACTCCAATCCGAGGTTAAATGCTAAAAAGTCAAACTTGGTCAACTCTTCCAACTTAAAGCTTCAGTTCATGAAATTCATTCTTCCAAATCGATTTCGAATAACCTGAAAACCAAAACCGACGATTCACACAAGTCATAATACATTATGCAGAGATACTCATGCCCTCAAATTACCGAGCAAAGTGCAAATGCTCAAAATGACCGGTCGGGTGGTTACATATATATACTTAAAACATACACAATTTATACTTATCACGAGTTAAGCGTGTGTAATTGATCCAGGTAGCTCAGCGAATATCATCAGATCGAGGTTCATGGAATAGCTGGGTCTACAAGAACAAATAGTGTATGCAGTCCGAGTTTAAAACAGATTTAACATGGCATACGAGGCTACTAAAGGGGAGATAACCCTGCCAGTAAACATCGCCGGAACCGTTTAGGAAACACAGTTTTACGTGATCGAAGGAGATATGATGGGATCACAACATGAGGGCAGTACCCTCGACACTACATCAGCCGTTGAAATTCCCCACACCGGAAGGGATCAAGACTGTTTACGGAGAACAGCCGACCGCGAACAAAATGTTCGCAGTCGATGAGGTGATCCCGATATCCGCACTCTTGACACCAAAGGACCCGAGTTTGATTACAATGAAAGAAACAAAATAGTAATCACTGACACCGGCCCCGACCGAACCAGAGAAGCAGGAGACAGACTGAGATGATATTACAGAGTCCCTAGGTCGTTCATAGCCCCTAACGGTTCCTGATGCCACCAAGTCAACGATTGAAGAGCTGGAGCAAGTCATACTAGTCGAGCACTTGCCCGATCAGAAGGTATCCCTGGGCACTGGGCTAACTCCTGAGCTCAGGAAAAAACTCATTAAATTCCTTATAGTTAACATAGATTGTTTCGCTTGGTCCCATCTTGATATGACAGGGATCCTGCCATAAATAACTACTCACAAGCTGAGCTTGGATCCAAAGTCCCACCCGATTAAACACAAGAGGAGGCCTCAGTCTGAAGTCAAGTATGCATTATTCAAAGATGAGGTATCCAAACTCCTTAAAATAGGTTCTATTCGGGAAGTTAAGTACCCAAATTGGTTAGCAAACATAGTAGTAGTGCCTAAAAAGGGAAATAAATTAAGAATATGTGTAGATTACTAAGACTTGAAAAAGGCATGCTCTAAGGACTCTTTTCCTTTGCTTAACATCGATCGCATGATCGATGCGATGATCGACCACGAGATACTAAGCTTTATCGATGACTATTCCGGGTACAATCAAATCAGTATGGACCCGTGCAACCAAGAAAAGACTTCCTTCATAACTAAATATGACACCTATTGTTATAATGTAATGCCATTCGGACTAAAAAACACCGGTACCACTTACCAATGCCTAGTAAATTGGATGTTCGAAGAGAAAATAGGAAAATCAATGGAGGTTTACATTGACGACATATTAGTTAAGTCCCTGCGAGAAGAGGACCATTTGGAACATTTGCAGGAAACCTTCAACATACTGAAGAAATACAATATGAAGCTGAACTCAGAGAAATGCATATTTGGGGTCAGATCCGGGAAGTTTCTCGAATTCATGTGTCCAACCGGGGGATCGAGATCAATCCCGACAAGATCAAAGCTATAGAGGAAATCACCATGGTGGACAATGTCAAGGCCGTTCAAAGGCTAAGGGGGCACATAACCGCCATGGTTCTGTTCATTTCAAGGTCCTTCGATTAGAGCCATCCGTTCTTCTCGTTATTGAAGAAGAAGAATAACTTCTCGTGGACCCTGTAGTGCCAACAAGCTTTGGAAGAACTCAAACGGTACATTTTAGGTCCACCTTTACTTCATACTCCGAAGGTAGACGAGAAATTGTACCTGTACTTAGTGATATCCGAGATAGCGGTAAGAGGAGTCTTAGTCCGGGAAGAAGAAGGTACACAATTTCCTATATATTATGTTAGCAGGACTCTAGGCGAGGCCGAAGCGAGGCATCCTCACCTAGAGAAATTAGCGCTCGCTTTGCTAAGCGCCTCCAGGAAGTTAAGGCTATATTTTCAATGCCATCCCATATGTGTCGTAACTACTTACCCATGAGGAACATAATGCACAAACCGAGATCTCGGGTGGTTGGCCAAACGGGCCTTCAAATTAGCGTGTATGATATCGAATATCAACCCCATACTGCAATCAAATCTCAAATTTTGGCAGACTTCGCGACCTACTTCACACCGACCTTAATACCTAAAGTAAAAAGGAATTGTTGCTAGCCACAACGACCTCCTTGGGGATCTGGACCCTCTTTACAGACGGTGCCTTGAACGCAAAGGGGTCCAGACTCGGCATTGTGTTGAAGTCGCCCACGGGTAACGTTGTTAGGCAATTTATTAGAACTGTGAAATTGACTAACTATGAGGCCTAGTATGAGGCCATGATTGCAGGTCTCGAATTGGCTAAAATCCTAGGGGACGAAGTGAACGAAGCTAAATGCGATTCCCTCCCTGTGGTAAATCAAGTAAATGAGACATTCGAAGTGAAAGAGGAACGAACGAAGATACTCGGATAAACTGCAGGTAACACTACATCGATTCAAGGAATGAACCCTACAATACGTGCCCCAGGATCAAAATAGTGAAGCCAATTCTCTCGCTAACTTGGGGTCTTCGGTTGACGACAAAAAATTCAGTTTGGGGATGGTCTTAGAACTCATGAAATCGGTAGTGGAAGAAGGCCATGCTGAGATAAACTCGACAAGTTTAACCTGGGACTGGAGAAACAAGTATATAGATTACCTGAAGACTAGGAAGCTACCCTCAGATCCCATAGGATCGAGAGCTTTGCGCACGAAGGCGGCTAGTTTAGCCTATCCGAAGATAATACCCTATTCAGAAGAACTTTTGATGGCCCACTCTCTATATGTTAGGGACCGACATGCACCAAATATGTTTTTAGGGAAGTTCACGAAGGCACATGCGGGAACCATTCGGAGGCAGAATCGTTGGTTCGGAAGATAACCAGGGTTAGCTACTATTTGATCGACATGGAGAAAGATGCGAAAGAATTCATACAAAAATGCGACAACTATTAGAGGCACACACCAATGATCCACCAACCCGGGGAGTTGTCGCCCCCCCTTTTCTCGCGAAATCGGGTTTCTACATTTCTGGGACAACTCCTTCTTTTTGGGATTGAGTAAGGGATTTGAAGAGTCGCCACCTAACAGATTAAGGTGCGTTAGGTCACCTAGAGCAATTAACTCATAAACCAGTTTGCATCACCAGAGATCAGGTAAGGGCTCAAAATACCTTGATGGGAAGGTGTTAGGCAACCCTCGAGGCCCACAACGGTGGGGCCCGACCGAACTTAAATTAAGCGAATTAGTCTAAAAGGGGAGGAAAACAATTTGTACAATATAAGTTACTTTAAACAGGATTAAATGGGGTCCTAGGTTTTTTAGCCTATAGGATCATTCCATGAAATACTTTATAACTTCCCCAAGTTGGGGTGTTACTCATAGCATTAGCGCACGATCTATCATCTCGCTACTACCCAATTATTATCTTTTAGTTGTTACCTAAGATTTCTAATAGCTTCTAGCTCGTTTCTTATGCGTGCACTACCCGTCCCTTACCTATGGCCCTGGAGGTGTTAGGACCTCTATTTAGGATGGTTCTAGACCAATCTATGTTACTTAAAAAGGAGAAATATAGGCGACAAACAAAAGACAAATATGACTTTCAAATAAAAAAATAAGGGCTCACATTGACCTCCACATGTAAACAACAAAAGCACGCAATTGAATCAGCAAACTTCGTTAATTTTAGGATCCTGTAGGCAGGATATCTATATGAGCAGAAACAAAATATAAAGGCAGTTTTATTAAGTCGAGCATTGTGACCTATTTGTTTGCCTACTGATTTTATTCAGCTCGAATCTGGGCATTCCAAGCAGGTAATATGTCACAATTTTAAGCCCAGAATCATTATTGAGTCCTACAGTTTGCCTAGGTGATGGCCATAATTGGTTGAATTCAGAATTGATTAACAGAATCCTATAGGCATGATTTCTACGAGTTTACAAATTACATACCTATAAACATGGTTTCTAAGTGTAATACTGATTTTAACTCATAAAGATAGGTTTTTATTTCTTTAAATCCTATAGGCATGCTTTCTAATTGCTGAATTGATTTAAACCCCTATAGGCATGATTTCTAATTGTTGACTCGATTTAAACCCCTATAGGCATGATATCTATTAGTTTAAATCCTATATGCATGATTTCTAGGTTTGAAACTGATTTTTTATTCCTATAGGTATGGTATCTATTAACCGTATGTGGGAACAAATTAAGTAGATTGCCAGGAAAAGATTATTATTTCAAACAAACAGGATCTTATAGACATGTTCACTAATGCACGTTTTGTTGAAAATATGTGTAGATCCTATGAACAGGATTTCTAATGCAGAATTAAACGAAAAGTCCTATAAGCAAGATCTTTATTATGTAAATGTGAAAACACAGAATCAAAATAATCAGGAAAATCCTATAGGCAGGATCTCTAAACACAGTCTAGTACTCACGTAATTCAATCAACACAATTAAATCCTATAGACAGGGTTTCTACCCAGTATTTTTTGACAAAGATATAAGAACCCACCCCCCAGCTTTTACTAATTAACTCCAAATATATTATTACAGAGATTATTACAGCCTAGAGTATTGAATGAATTACATAATAGTAACAATTATACTATAAGGAGCCTCCATAGGCCCAATCTCAACCCTGAAACCAGGCCTGCAAACATAACAGCTTGGGAGCATAGTAGTGATCCATCCATGGTATATTAAAACCAGGCTTCCAGTGTGTCAAAGTTCCCAAGGGCCTCAGGGACTTCAGGCAATGTTCACACCAGAACCACATTCAGAAAGATAACTCATAAAAGGTTGGAAGACCAGCCCCAATGTGTCAGAGTTCAATAAGTCTCAAGGACCCTAGGCAATGTCACACTGGGGTGGTAAGAATCTAAGTGACTAAGAGTAGGAGTTTGAAAACTAGTGCATAAAGGGTAAGAGGGCAGGTTTTAAAATAAACAGTTCAATTTCAGAAGAAAGAAAGTTCATAACATAGAGTTGCAGGCAAAAACTGCATCAAGAAAACAAACAGAATTGATGCTTAGCACATAGTTCAAACAGATTGAAATTTGATCAAGCTAAGTAATTATACTGGACTTATGAAAATCATTGTTTGATCACAGAAACCATTAGGTAGAACAACTAAGTTAGCCAGGTACATGAAATAGACAGACAAAGCAGATGAGTTAGGCAACAAACGTATTTGATTACATGCTTATAGTACCTTATAAAGTTCAGAACAGGTTAATGAAACAAACTAAGTCGTACATTAACTTATGAGAGTATTCATGGTATTTGAAATAACTTAGTCTTAAGTTAAAAGTATTACCAAATGAAATCATATAGTCATATAAAAGACAGAATCATGCTAGGAATTGAAACATGCTAGTCAAACAAAGCATAGAGAATGAAATTTTTAAGGTTAGGGCATACCAGTTGAGAAGAGAGCAAGTAAATATGCAATAACGGTTAAGTTCCAGAGTAATTTGGCCTTGTCTTTCAGCCGGCCAAACAATAACCACTTAGTACTTAAATCAGAACAAGAGAGAACAAAGAGAGCTTACGTTTTTAATGAGTAAAAAAAAAAGAGAGTTTGAGTCTGTCTAAGGGGGGAGGGAGAAGGGGTATAAATAGTACTCAATGAGGTAGACAAATAAGGTAATAAGTCAATCATATACAAATAAGGATTGGAATCAATTAACATAATTAGTTTAAAGTCGGTTTCAATCAATAACATAAAATCAGGCCAGCATTACTTAAGTTAAGGAAAATAGAATACATTAACAACCAAATGCCGGACCAAATAAGGCAAGAACAGGTAAATCGAACGAAAAATAAGGAAATACCAGTACTATACAAAAAGAAAAGACTGATTTCAAAACCCTAATTTTGGGGTAAGCAAAATTAGTCAGCAATTAACGACCATGGTTAAAGACAGATAGACATAAACATTAAAAGGAAAATAATCAAATAGTCGAAAACCCTAGAAATTAGGTAAAATACAAAGACATATAGACAGAAATAATTAAGGTTTGAACCTAAATTTTAGGGTAAGTGAAATCAGTCAGAAGTAATAAAGGAAATACATAGAGATTGAAACATTAAAGGTTGAAACAGGTTTGGCGAAAATCTGTTAAAATTGAAAACCTTAATTTTTAGGGTAATTAAAATTATTCAAGAATATCAAAAGAAAAACTATAATAAAGATACATAGAGACGGATAAACAACAACATTAAAGATTGAACCAGATTTGGTTCGATTTTTTAAGAATCAAACCCCTAATTTTTAAGGTAAAAAATTAGTTAGAAAAATCATAATAGAGATGCACGGAAACATTAAAGGAAAATATTTAACAAAAAATAGAAAACTATAACAGATCTGAAAAGATCTGAACCCTAGCTTTACAAAAATCTCAGAGATTCATACCATAAAGGGACGATAATGAACATAGACGGAAAAAGTGAAGGTTCGAACCAGATTCGGTTCAAAGCAAGAGAGATATGTTTGCCATGTTAGGCAAATGATTATGTAATACCATAATCGGTTAACCAGTAATAGGAGAGGGCTAATAAGGTAAGGGAATCGTTAATGGATTCCATCTCTGAGTTGGAATCGAAGGGGAAGTGGGGGTTACGACGCTAGGGTTTCAGAAGGTGAGAGGTGAGTTGAGA
This sequence comes from Nicotiana knightiana, assembly GCA_005239525.1. NCBI lineage: Eukaryota > Viridiplantae > Streptophyta > Magnoliopsida > Solanales > Solanaceae > Nicotiana > Nicotiana knightiana. The sequence goes on from ML413182.1 coordinate 118,954, forward strand.
GGAGATGAGAGGAGGGGTTTTAGTGATGGTGGGTATACAGGGAAAATGAATTAGGGTTAGGGGGTGTAAGTATAATTAAAAGGGTTAGGGGTATTAGGAGCCGTTGATCTCGAGAGATCAACAGTTAGGATTAGATCTTATGTCGGGCGGATTAATTTGGATGGGTATGGCTCTGGGTTGGACGGGTATGGGTATTTGGGTACTGGGCTAGTGTATTGGGCTTGGGTTAGATCCGAAATTGAAAAAGAAAAGAGGCTAGGTTTAAATTACCCAATTAAATTAGTAAAATAATTTATAAAAATAATTAATAAATGATTAAAATGCTATTTGTATATGAAAAATGATTTAAAATAATTACTTAATATTATAAAAATATAAAAAAATCATTTTTCATGTAAATGAAGTAATTATGCATGCATGGGCTATTATTGCAAAGTTATTGCAATTATAACCTAAAGATGTAAATATAATTATGCATAAAATTATTAAAGCTTAATATAAATTTAAATGATAAAAATTAAGTAAAATATTATAAAATTATTTGTGACGCAATTAGTAATTATTTAGATTATAAAATGCTGGAATAAATTAATTAAAAATCCTTTAAAACTACAGAAAATTATGAAAAAATACTAGTTGATGCTCATGCACTAATTTGAAAGTATATATGTATTTTTGAAATATATGTGAAAAAAATTGGGTATCAATAGCTGTCCCTCTTTACCCGGGAAGGATGAAAGAGTTGTCGGGTAAAGATATGATGGCCAATTTTGACCGAATAGAGTGATTTGAGAGATATAGGCCGCACTCTGGTCTCCGAGCTGCCTACATATCCCTAGTTCTATAGAAATCAGGCCGGGTGTAGTTCTGGATCCACCGGTGGAATGAACCGATGGATTTGTCACAAGGACGGACACAAGGTTTCGAATAGGTGAAACGATTATGGTGAGCGGTCAGGTTTGAAATAATTTGAAGGAGCTGGAGCGGGATTGCTCCTGTTGGGATAACAGTTACTCACTGGGTCATCTGTAAATCAAAAGATGTAATGCAAACATATACATATAAATTTGCATAAATTTAGACATGATGCAAATTCCCTTCAGACCATGAAAACTGTCTTTGGACGGTTGAGGATGACGTCCTTAGACCATGACATCCCGGGACATGAATTGTGCGGTAAGGAATTCACAGGCCATGAAATGATGTTCTCAGGCCATGACAATGGTGCCTCCGAACCATGACGCCTTTGAATAATGATGTGTAAGTTTGAGAGATCCTCAGGCCATGGCATGATGTCTTCCGGCTATGAGGATGGTGCCTTCAGACTATGACGCCTTTGGACAAGTTGGCTATATTTCAGCCCATGAGGTGCAGAGGCATGATGCTAGAAGCAACAACACAAGGCTTAGTCTTGTGTGAAATTGAGGGCAGAGCTTAGACCGAGAGAAGAGAACAATGCAAGAGAGACAGTGCTTAGTCTCGTACGAGATTCAGGATAATGCTTAGTCCCATGCAAAGGGAAGGCAAGGCTTAACCTTATGCAAGTGGGAAAGCAGGGCTTAGCCTCATGCAAGGTTCGGGACAGTGCCTAGTCCCATGCGAAGAGAAGGTAGATCTTAGCCTCATGCAGGTGATTTGAGACAGGGCTTAGTCTCATGCAAAGAGAAGGAAGTGCTTAGCCTTATGCAAATAGAGAGTCAGGGCTTAGACTTATGTAAGTGGGGAGGTAGGGCTTAGCCTCATGCAAGGATTGAGACAGAGCTTAGTCTCATGCGGAGAGAAGGCAATGCTTAGCCTTATGCAAATAGGGAGGCAGGGCTTAGCCTCATGCAGGTGATTTGAGACAGGTCTTAGTCTCATGCGAAGAGAAAGCAGTGCTTAGCCTTATGCAAATAGGGAGGCAAGGCTTATCCTTATTCAAGGATTAAGACAGAGCTTAGTCTCATGCAGAGAGAAGGTAGTGTTTAGCCTTATGCAAATAGGGAGGCAGGGCTTAGCCTCATGCAAGGATTAAGAAAGAGCTTAGTCTCATGCAAAGAGAGGAGTAAGGGTGAAGTATTATTAGCTGACAATGTGTTTCATGCATAGCGATTGTGTCGTTGCGATGGTGTTTATCATGATGATATAGTCCTGCATCCAAAGAAAATTTGTGAGTTTTTTTTGGGGGGGGGGGAAGGTTGGTTCGTGCCTTTTCTTGATCGATTTGCTTCGCTCTGTTTGAAGATCCTGTTCAAGCTATTAGGGTAGCATTTGGATAAAGCAAAGTTTCTTTTTCAAAAGCATACGTGTATAATTTTCAAAGACATAGTAGTATGCTGTTTAGAACTTAGTTAGATGAACCAGTAACTGTGACATTATTAGAGATATTGCGACTTCCGCTGCCATAGAATTTTGAGGGTCCTCCTCAAAATTCTGCCCCAGTTAACTAGATGACCTTTCTGACTGCTCTATATGTTGCGGTTGGTTGAACTTGATTTGGAATTTTGAGGGTCCTCCTCAAAATTCTGCCCCAGTTTCTGATTGTGGGGAAAATGGATTGAATTGTGACCGAACCCACATAGCTGCCTACGTATCCCCTCTTAAACGGGAATCAGGTCGAGCATAGTTCACTTTACATCATATGAAGAATCATAAATGGTTTACACATAGTATCTTTTGACTGCATCTGAATTGATAGGCTTTGTCCAGATTTCTCCGTCCATCTCTGCGAGTATGAGCACTCCTCCTGTCAATACTCTATGAACCATGTAAGGACCTTTCCAGTTGGGAGAGAATTTTCCTTTGACCTCATCTTGATGTTGAAAGATCCGTTTCAGTACAAGCTGCCCCGGCGTGAACTATCTTAGTGACTTCCTCCTTGATTTTCAGGCTCATGTCTGGCTTGAATTTCCTGAGTTTCTGCTTAACTGGCGTACACATTGGATTTGTAGGTAACTTGTGATCCACTATGGATGTGCTCAACCCTGTCATATTGTCGTATGACCATGCAAAGATATCCTCATATTCTTTCAGAAATCGAGTGTATTCTTCTTTCTCTGATGGTGACAAATGGATGCTTATACGGGTTTCCTTGATGGTTTCGAAATATCCCAAGTCGACTATCTCGGTCTCATCCATGTTGGACTTGGGCTTGTTCTCAAAGTTCTCCACTTCTTTGACAATTTCCTCAGGTATTACGTCCTCATCTTCTATTTCTTCCGAGTCACTGTCTTTCTGTTGCATTGTCTCATTACATGTCACAGTCGTTGGTTCATCAAGTTAAGAAATAGTAATGCTGTAGGGATAAAGATATGAAAGGAAAATAGTAATAATAAAACATCAAGGCATTTAAAATGTCAAATAAAATGATTTCAAATAAAGTTTTTCGAAATGGAACATTAAAAATATTATTTAAAATAAAATGCCAAAGAGGAAATAATTTTCAAAAGTAAATAATGCTATCAGCCTTGCTACCTCGAGACTCGTCGGGCCCTTGATGGTTTAGCGGTCCAGTTCTTGAGAGATGCTCCCTTCTCCACTGTCTGGATAGTGAGGCCTTCTTCTTCCTCCTCCTCCTCCTCCTCAACTATTACACAACAATCCATATCGTCGTCTTCCAAGAACAAATTCCTCAATGCTGCCAAGTCTTCTTCTTCCTCTGATCTCCATATTGTATCGGCCTGCTGGAAGGTATGATTCAGGTGCGACACGGGTTTCTCAAGAGGATAGTATGGACCACGCCATGGTGGCGACCAATTCCGATATTCCTGCCAGGTATACTGATATCCGAGCCCGAAGGTTGTGCCATGGCGCTTCAGCTGTACTGGTTTGGAGATACCTTGAAGCTTTTTACCAAGCTCCTTAGCCGGTTCATACCCTGCCCACGCCAGTATGCTCTCTATTTTTCTACTCCACCATTTATCCTTCTCAATCGCGTTAACATGTTCGATGCGATGGTAGGTTTCTCCACCTAACTTCCTTCTATTTTCTACCACTAGAACAGTCTGACTGGTGTAAATGGGGTTGCTCCCATCTCCATGGATGATCACTTTTTGATGGTTCCATTCAAATTTTACCACTTGGTGCAAAGTAGATGCGAGAGCTCCAACGACATGTATCCAAGTCCGTCCCAGCAGCAGATTGTAGGAGGTGGATATGTCTAGTACCTGGAATTCAACATCGAACTAGGTAGGACCCATTTTCAAGAATAGGTTGGTTCTCCAATCATGTCTCTTTGCGACCCATCGAATGCTTTCACATTCATAGATCCTACTCGTATTTTATGTAGGCCCTTGCCCAACCTCTTTAGAGTTATCAGGGGACAGATGTTGAGGCTGGACCCTCCGTCTATCAGAACTCTGGCAGTGAACTTATCTTCACATTGCACAGTGATGTGCAGTGCCCTATTGTGGCTTAATCTTTCAGGTGGCAATTCGTCTTCATGGAAGGTGATCTTATGTCTTTCCAACACTTGTCCCACCATATTGACCATTTCTCCGCTAGTAATGTTGTTGGGCACATATGCTTCATTCAGTACCTTCATCAGAGCATTCCTGTGTGCTTCGAAATTTTGCAGCAACGACAAGATAGATATATGGGCGGGAGTCTTATTCAGGTGATCAACAACAAAATACCACCTTTCTTGTACTTTCCTCCAAAGGTCATCCGGACCAGTTTCAATAATGGGTTATTTGTTATTAGCTTGCTTACTGGTCTCTCCCAAATGCTCAGGTGTGTAAATTCTTCCTGTTCTGGTCATTCCTTGTGCAGCGCCAGACTCTTCCGTCTTTGCTTTCCCTTTTCTCCTAGCTTCGGCAACATAATCCCAAGGTACAACTTTGTAATTGAAAGGTGGTGTGGATGTCACCATCACAATGAAAGGTGTGGAAAATTCTACCTTAAATCGAGCAGGTGTAGCTGCAGGTGGTGTCGCTTCTACTTCAAAGGGAACCAGTGCAGTTACCTCAACTTTGACTGGAGGCTGTACCTGTACCACAATGGGATTGAGCGTGATTTCCGGCTTCTTAGGATCATCACCTTCTCGAGTAAGTCCGATTGATCCCTCGGGATCCCATTCTTCATTAGTTTCTATTACATTGACTCCTTCACCCCTATGATCTGGGAGGGGGTTGTTGCCGACATTGGGTGTGGTTTCTTTCTTCTGTATGACCTTGGTATCAATCAGCGTTTGGATCTTATCTTTCAGGGTGTGGCATTCATCAATAGTATGTCCCTTCATACCGGAATGGTATGCACACATCTTGTTTGGGTTGACCCATTGTGACGAGTTTTCCATAGCCACAACGGGAATAGGGGTGACATATCCAGCAACTTTTAATCTTTCGTACAATTGGTCGATGGGTTCAGAAATAGGGGTGTATTGTCTGGGTGGTTTGCGATCAAAATTGGGCCTGAGTTTTTGGTAATTTGGACGAGCTAGAGGTGAATGATAATAGGCTGGTTGGGTATTATAGGTGTGGTATGCGGTCGCGGGTTGAGGATATCTGGGAGGTGAAGGTTGGTATGTGGTGGAGGTGTTTGGTACACAAATTGAGATTTCGGACCTTGGGCAACCATTAGTGTTCCCACTTCTTTCTTCTTTGATATGACACCTAATTGTAGTGCTTTATTCGTGGCCTGCAGTGCCTCGAAATTTATCACCATTCCACTTTTGATACCTTCCTCAATCCTTTCTCCGAGCTTGATGATATCGGAGAACTTGTGATTCTCGATTACGATTAACCTTTCATAATATTGTGGATCTTGAGCCCTGACAAAGAACTTGTTCATTTGCTCTTCATCTAAACCGGCCTGACCTTCGCTACTTCTGACCTCCAACGAGTAGCGTACTCGCGAAAAGTCTCAGTGGGCTTCTTCTTGAGATTTTGGATATAGAAGACGTCTGGTGCATTTTCCGTGTTGAATCTGAATCTATCCATGAAATCCGATGCCATGCTTATCCAATTAGCCCATTTCTTGGGATTTTGACTTATGTACCAAGATATGGCGTCTCTAGTAAGGCTTCTCATGAACAACTTCATGCGAATCTTTTCGTCCTTTCCAACCCCTACGAGCTTGTCACAGTAAGTTCTCAAATGAACCTTTGGGTCACCAGTTCCATCAAACATTTCGAACTTGGGAGGTTTGTAACCCTACGATAGTTTCACATCTGGCTGAATGCACAAATCCTCGTAATTCAGACCTTCAATTCCTTTGCCTCCTTCAACACCCTGAACTCAGCTTGTGAGTTTCTTGAGCTCCTCTGCCATGTTCTTAATGAGCAGGTCCTTCTTGACGGATTCTGGTGTATATGATATTGGTTGAGTAGAGTGGGGTAAGGTTTCCACGTATATGAGGTTGTTTTGGAGAAGGCCAGGAGTTTGGGTGTAGTGGTGATCATTGGTTGAATTTTGGGGATCGGTGGTTGGCTGAGGGGTATTTTGAGGGGTTTGATAAGTGGTTTTCGTACATTGAGTCGATAGATGCTAATGTTGAGGAGGTGTAGGTATGGATAAAGTATTTTGAGGAGGGGTTGTATATTGGTGGGGTGCGTGAGGATTCTGCGGGAGTTGGTTGGGTGTATTCTGAGGAGTGCCGTGTTTTTGGTATTTGGATGGTTGATATCCGGGACATTTAGTGTGAGGAGAGATTTTCCAAATTACGGACCTGCTCAAGCTCACCCTGTAGTTCAAGTATTTTCTTTTCAATCCGCAAAACCAAGTCATTTGGTGCCGGAGTACTCCGACCATCAGAAGTTTCCGCATTCTCAGCATGTGCGGTGTTGTTGCCACTCATATTATGATGAACTTGGAGGAAGAGGTGGTGGAGGGCCTCTGGATTTGGTGTGATATGCTGATGATGCCAGTATGCAAACCTTAGGGGATGGGAATAATAAAAAAGAAATAAAAACAAAAGGTAACCAAGTTAGTGAGAGTTCTGAAAAATATTTACAGTATTTAAACACATATTGCAGGAATGTAAATTCGCGTCCTAATTTGGGAGCCTCGTTGTGCCCCAGGCAGGCCTAGAGACAAGTAGATTTGGAGAATTTTACTGCCGATAATTGCCTCATTTCATTAACACAATAAATAAGATGAATCTAAAATGACAATAAGGTAAGTCACTAATGGCATTTGTCCTTGTTACATTTGAAAAAAAAACAAATAAGCCTAATCTACTTGGTCCAAGAGGGACCTTCTCCAGGACTAGTTCTCTTGGCTCCATCGATCAGGTTCCCTAAGTCGCACATGTCCAACCGTAGGTATGCCCTGGCGAGATTTCCTCCTTCGATACCTTCAGTATTCTGGCAGTCTATGACTCTTTTCCTCATCTTCCCTTCCAGCTCCATCAGACCCTTCTCCAGATATTCTATCCTTTCATTAGATCTGGTAGCCATTTCCCTCCATTCATTGATTAATTCCATATCAGTCTTGTGTTGTTCCAGATGCTCAGCCTCGGACTCGCGAACCCTTTTGAAGAGTCTGTTATACTTTACCTGTGCTTCGGCAGCCTCATCTATGACTCTATTCCCTCGACCGACCTCTGGCTCGACTATTCCTGCTATGCAATCCTCCAACCATGATGGGTAAAAGTAAACATGCCCTGCGTGATATCGATCCGAGTCAATGGTGTACCTTTCCACAATAATATTCAAGTGCCACATATGTTGAGCTTCACATTTATATGGGATGTCATCATCTTGGAAATCCTCCCTGTAGTGACTTATTTTGGAGATTCGTGGTATAATATGTTTTTTACCAGCTTGTCTCATGACCCTGGTAGGAACATAGGGGTGTATACCCCTTAAGACGATCAACACCAAGTGTGGAGAGTCCCTAGATCGGATGATGAACTCATTGGTGGGGAACCACTCGAACATCCAATGAACCCGGTCCTCAGTCAAGTTATCGAAAAATTGCACCCATTCTGTAGCATTCTCCGGTTGAGCAACCCTATGTGGGATAAAGGTCATTCTCTTGGGGTGATAAAAGGCTATGTGATTGTTCCACAGCCTTCGTGGAAACACTTGGCGGTATTGACCTCTCTGGAAATGTTCTAGAAACCAAATATGTAGTAGCACATTACAACCCTCAAAGTGTTTGAACCCCTTCTGAAAGCGATCCAAGGCCCGGTATATGTCTGCTATAATCATAGGGACAATCGTATATGTTTTTCCCTCAATTCCCCCATTAAAGCTTTGGTTACCATGGCTAGTATGGTGTGAATTCTGTCTATTTTGCTTGGGAACACTATCATACCCATGAAATAGACGATAAATGCGAAAACCCTGCGCGATGAATCCAACCCAAGGAAGTGATGGAGAACCCGTCATGGAAGATACAGTAGGATTTGCTGTGACCATATTGTTCATAAAGGAAGTCAAAGGGTACATAGGACTTTTTTAGACACACCAAGTCGCCATTCATTTTCAAACCCATCATTTTCAGAAACCCTCTTGGGGTGAGATTTTCCGGCACTAATAAACCGGGACTGTCCCAAGGTAGTCTAGCGAATCCCCCTATTTCCTCCAAAAGAGGGGTCATTTCTATGTTTCCAAAATGGAACACGACCCTTTCTCCATCCCAGAACATGGTAGCGTCTTCGATCAACATGTTGTTTGGTTGGATATCTAGTAAGGAAGGTAGGTTTCCAAGGACTCTTTTCACATGTTTTTTATCACTTGACGGAAGGTCTTCCCACCAATCTAGCAACAATAGTGGCATATTACGGACCATGCCGAACCTGGGGACTTCGTGCCTCATTATCTGCAAAACAAATAAGGTTATACCCTTTCCCCCTCCAAATTAGACTATTTATACATTAACGATTAGCATATTGGCACTTATTTCTCCAAATTAATGCACAGATCGTGGTTGCGTTCATTGGGATTATGGAAGCCCCGGTAGACTTCTGACAAGACTTTTCTTAAAGGGTTATTATGTGGACAACATATTAACCCAGGCTAGGTTTGACCATGATGCATGTAAATTTATAATCAGAGTAAGGTTTCTATAGAAGTCTAGACTGGTACCCTCAAGCGGACGACTTGAGGGGGCAAGGCACGGAACCATCGACTGCACCGCTAATCGACTAGTTTTACCGCAAATAAGCCTTTCCAAATTCAAATAGTGTGATATAGGAAGAGCGCAAATACTCATCAAGTGTTTCTATGGTATTAATTACGGATGACTGGAATATGACGTTGAGCATGATTTATGCGTCAGAAAATAGCACGTTGTCACGTATTTGCACGATGAAAAAAATGATAATGCGGTATTTAATAATTGTAAAGGCATTTAAGAAAGAAAACAAAGGGACAAGTTAGTTTCCATAGTAAAGAGTAATAAAACAAGAAAGAGAAATCGTAAATAGCTGAAGATAAGCAAATAAATACACATAAAGTGGGAAGGGGAAGGGGTATGCAAGTAGTAACATAATATTAAAGACATGTTTAAAGACTAATTCAAAAAATCAGGTTCATTATGGTAAGCGCCTAGAAATATTCCCCAGCGGAGTCGCCATGCTGTCGCCCCCCTTTTTCTCGCGAAATCGAGTTTCGGCATTTCTGGGACAACTCCTTATTTTTGGGATTGGGTAAGGGATTGGAAGAGTCGCCACCTAACGGATTAAGGTGCGTTAGGGTACCTAGAGCAATTAACTCATAAACCAGTTTGCATCACTAGAGATCGGGTAAGGGGTCAAATTACCTCGAGGGGAAGGTGTTAGGCACCCCTCGAGGTCCACAACGGTGGGTCCCGGCCGAACTTAAATTAAGCGAATTAGTCTAAAAGGGGAGGAAAACACTTTGGAAAATACAAGTTACTTTAAACAGGATTAAAGGGGGTCCTAGGTTTTTTAGCCTATAGGATCATTCCATGCAATACTTTGTAACTTCAAGTTGGGGTGTTACTCATAGAATTAGCGCACGGGCTATCATCTCCTTACTACCCAATTATGATCTTTCAGTTGTTACCTAAGTGTTCTAATAGCTTCTAGCTCGTTCCTTATGCGTGCACTACCCGTCCCTTACCTATGGCCCTGGAGGTGTTAGGACCTCTATTTAGGATGGTTCTAGACCAATATATTTTACTTAAAAATGAGAAATCTAGGCGACAAACAAAAGACAAATAAGACTTTCAAATAAACAAATAACGACTCACATTGACCTCCACACGTAAGCAACAAAAGCACGCAATTGAATCAGCAAACTTCGTTAATTTTAGGATCCTATAGGCAGGATATCTATATGAGCAAAAACAGAATATAAAGACAGTTTTATTAATTCGAGCATTGTGACCTATTTGTTTGCCTACTGATTTTATTCAGCGCGAATTTGGGCATTCAAAGTAGGTAATATGTCACAATTTTAAGCCCAGAATCATTAGTGAGTCCTACAGATTGCCTAGGTGATGGCCACAATTGGTAATTCAGAATGGATTAACAGAATCCTATAGGCATGATTTCTATGAGTTTACAAATTACTGACCTATAAACATGGTTTCTAAGTGTAATACTGATTTTAACTCATAAAGACAGGTTTTTATTCCTTTTAAATCCTATAGGCATGATTTCTATGAGTTTACAAATTACTGACCTATAAACATGGTTTCTAAGTGTAATACTGATTTTAACTCATAAAGACAGGTTTTTATTCCTTTTAAATCCTATAGGCATGCTTTCTAATTACTGAATTAATTTAAACCCCTATAGGCATGATTTCTAATTGTTGACGCGATTTAAACCCCTGTAGACATGATATCTATTAGTTTAAATCCTATAGGCATGATTTGTAGGTTTGAAACTGATTTTTTATTCCTATAGGCATGGTATCTATTAACCGTATGTGGGCAGAAATTAAGCAGATTGCCAGGAAAAGATTATTATTTCAAATAAACAGGATCCTATAAACATGGTCACTAATGCACGTTTTGTTGAAAATATGTGTAGATTCCATGAACAGGATTTCTAATGCAGAATTAAACGAAAAGTCCTATAAGCAAGGTCTGTAGTATGCAAATGTGAAAACACAGAATCAAAATAATCATGAAAATCCTATAGGCAGGATCTCTAAACACAGTCTAGTACTCATGTAATTCAATCAACACAATTAAATCCTATAGGCATGATTTATATGCAGTATTTTTTGACAAAGATATAAGAACCCCCCCAGCTTTTACTAATTAACTCCAAATCTATTATTACAGAGATTATTACAGCCTAGAGTATTGAATGAATTACACAATAGTAACAATTATACTATAAGGAGCCTTCATAGGCCCAATCTCAACCCTGAAACCAGGCCTGCAAACATAACAGCTTGGGAGCATAGTAGTGATACATCCATGGTATATTAAAATCAGGCTTCCAGTGTGTCAAAGTTCCCAAGGGCCTCAGGGACCCCGTGCAACGTTCACAACAGAACCACGTTCAGAAAGATAACTCATAAAAGGTTGGAAGACCAACCCCAATGTGTCAGAGTTCAAAGGAGTCTCAAGGACCCTAGGCAGTGCTGACACTGTCATTGTTTAATCACAGAAACCATTAGGCAGAACAACTAAGTTAGCAAGGTACATGAAATAGACAGACCAAGCAAATGAGTTAGGAAACAAACATATTTGATTACATGCTTATAGTACCTTATAAAGTTCAGAACATGTTAATGTTACAAACTAAGCCTTACATTAACTTATGAGAGTATTCATGCTATTTGAAATAACTTAGTCTTAAGTTAAAAGTATTACCAAATGAAATCATATAGTCATATAAAGGACATAATCATGCTAGGAATTGAAACAAGCTAGTCAAACAAAGCATAGAGAATGAAATTGCAAAGGTTAGGGCATACCAGTTGAGAAGAGAGGAAGTAAATATGCAATAGCGGTTAAGTTCCAGAGTAATTTGGCCTTGGCTTTCAGCCGGACAAACAGTAACCACTTAGTACTTAAATCAGAACAAGAGAGAACAAAGAGAGCTTAAGTTTTTAGTGAGTAAGAAAAATGAGAAATCGAGTCTGTCTAAGGGGAGAGGGAGACGGGGTTTAAATAGTACTCAATGAGGCAGACAAATAAGGTAATAAGTCAATCATAGACAAATAAGGATTGAAATCAATTAAAAGAACTAGTTTAAATTCGGTTTCAATCAATAACATAAAATCAGGCCAGTATTACTTAGTTAAGGAAAATAGAATAAATTAACAACCAAATGCCGGACCAAATAAGGCAAGAACAGGTAAATCGAACGGAAAATAAGGAAATATCAGTACTATACAAAAAGGAAAGACTGATTCAAAACCCTAATTTTGATGTAAGTAAAATTAGTCAGCAATTAATGGCCATGGTTAAAGACAGATAGATAGAAACAATAAAAGGAAGATAATCAAATAGTCGAAAACCCTAGAAATTAGGCAAAAATACAAAGACATATAGACGGAAACAATTAAGGTTTGAACCTAAATTTTAGGGTAAGTGAAATTAGTCAGAAGTAATAAAGGAAATACATAGATATTGAGACATTAAAGGTTGAAACAAGTTTAACAAAAATTTGTTAAAATCGTAAACCCTAATTTTTAGGGTAATTAAAATTAGTCAAAGTCTAGTATCGGGGCCACCCTATTTTTGTTGGTCTACGGTGCCGAAGCACTAATACCGGCTGAAGTAGGAGAACCGAGTCTCAGGTTCCGACATGCGACCAAAGAGTCAAACGACGAGGCCATGAGCACGGGCCTGGAACTATTAGATGAGAGGCACGAGGCCGCCCTCATCCGGAAATAGCGGATCAAAAGGTATTACACCCGGAGAACAAACCTCCAACACTTCAATATCGGGGACTTGGTGTTAAGAAATGTGACAATGAACACCCAAAACCCGAGCGAAGGGAAGCTGGAACTAAATTGGGAAGGTTCATATCGAATTATCGGGATTGCCGGTAAAGGTTCGTACAGACTCGAAGCAGGGAACGATGCAAAGCTACCGAACAACTGGAACGTGACCCACTTAAAATGATACTACTACTAAGGTGTGACCTCATTCATTCTCTTTTTTTTATATATATTACGAATGTGACTAACACTTGCAAGAAACAACAAAAGGATGATGTAGCTATTAGGCCTGAAAGCACGAGTTGCACTCTTTTTCCCTTGAACCAGTTTGTCCCAAATGGGTTTTCCGGCAAGTTTTTTAACGAGGCAACAATGGATTGTGCTAACTTAGAGTCAAAGACCATTTTTGAATCGGAGTCGATGGTCACGTTAATAGTATCTGAGCCCTCTCGAAGATCGACCTTGTATACTTGGGGGCCATCACCCTCAGGTTAAGATTTCTAGCAAGGAAGGAAACTTTGTGCTTGAACAGTCTAGGCTCGGTGGATAAGATTTATTGTAAGGGCTAAATGGTCAAATGAATCGTGACCGCGTGACAAGTGAAAAACCATGTATAAAACTTAGGCTCGCTAGCCAAGGATAGTATAGTATTAAATCGTCTCCACAGGGATTGGTTTAAATAATGTTCTCATAAATCTTCAGCTCAACACTATACAGGATAATCAATCTTCGATTTATGTTATTATCGACTACTAATAAAACTAAGATTATTGATTGTAAGAAACTAATGGAAATCTAATGACTAAGTAGCAACAATTGGATGTCAAGGTAAGAAGTAAGAGTTGTGACAAGATATGTGATCAACTATTATTCCGGGTAACTCTGTGTTAAGTTCATTCTTAACTCTTATTGATTATTTGGATTTTAACAGATGATTAGGATACCTTAGGGGTTCAAATTCTTCTTCCAAATGATTAAGAGTTCCCTTCATCAACCTAAGAACGGGTCCTGTGAACATATGCACAAATACAATGAATGAATGATCTTTCGAAGAACGCCTCTTGACTATTCTTCTAAACTAGGTTAGTTGATAACTCTCTAAGCTCTTTCGATTACCTATGAGAGGCGTAAAATCAACCCAAACAATATGGCACAATGCGAATTACAACAACACTTCTCTTTCAATTAAAGTAAAACCACAATTAGCCTTGCAATTCGATAAATAAATCATTCAATGAATTATGGAAATTAATAGAGAATAAAACCCAAAAAAATAGTCAAATCACGACATTCGTCAATAACCCTAAGAAAGATACTCCATAGTGGAGAAGTTATTCATCACAGAAGTATTAGAAGATTAAGAAGACATTACAATTCCCAAAATCAAACAAACTTTCATATTGAATGAATTGGATCAAGTATTTTGCATTCCCGTTGCTTCCTTTCTTCTTCTCTCCCAAAAGTTTCTCTCAAAATCCAAGATACACTGTTTTTAGATGATCTAGGCTTCATATAGGTCAAAAGGAGGCACCTCCAAAATTACAAAAATAGGCTTGGGAAAAGTTTTCGAAACTGGACATGTGCGGCCGCGCACATGGAGGTGTGATCGCGCATATGGCCGTGCAGCTTCGCCAATGTACTACTCTACTTGCGTGCCCACTGCGCGATCACGCACCTGGGTGGTCTCCTACTCAATTCTTTGTTTCTCTTGGTAAGTGCACTATTGTCCGTTGATCCCCGAACACGATCCCAACTTAATCCTTCGACTTTTACTCAGACTTCAAAGCTCTAAAATAGCTCAAATTAGCTCCACAACGTCATACTAACTCGGACTTGCTCCTATAAGGCATAAAACACACAATTAGTGAAAAACATTCTTGATTAAAGCTCAAACTCAATTAAAGTGCACTAAATTAGAGTTTTTTTTCGATAAGCAACTAAAACACGTATTTTATAGCCTACCATCAACACCCCACACTTAAATCATTGCTCGTCCTCGAGAAATCAAACTAAAATTTATATAGACACGACCCTATTACAAAACTCTCATAACTCATCACACAAAAAATATTTAAAATAGATTAAGCACAATAGTGTAACATCCTAGCCTCAACATTTAACTCAAAAGTACCACACAGTATTCACAATTTGCTCACTTACTCCAACATAGAGGTCAACGACATTACTTTTCATTCATGAATCAAGTTCCCTCACACAACAATAGAGAGTAGTTCCACATACAATAGACATTAAAAACAACTAGGAACTCAAGATAGAAATAAATCACTCACTCTCAGAAATAACATTCATATGCCACAAAAAATGAACCATAGTCTTGCCCGTAGTGTACTACTCTACTAATTGAGCTCACTCAGTTGAGGATCAAGTAGGACTTTAATTGGTTGTAATGTAAGCTGCATGACGGGTAGGATACATTTAGATATAAGCGTGACTACACCTCCCTAAGAACTTCAATACATACACTTTACCTTTGAAAACCCACACTTATGTAAAACCATTACTCCTCCTTCACATCAATATACATTAACTCCCTACTTCTTTAAGCACAATTACATCAGGAGATACCACTATCAAGGAATATTTGCACAACAATAAAACATATTTTTTTTCTTCTTTCAGTTCAAGTGGTTCTTACTTTTTCAAGCTAGTGCACCTTTCTCCTTATTTCATTAGTTCCACACAAAATCCAAACCATCCACTCCACACTTCAACTTTTACAAAGTACATAATAATTTCAAGTGCTCACGTGAGGTAAATGGTTCAAATATATGGTCAATTCAAACAAATAGGTAAGTCTTGTAATGTGGTTGCCAAAGAAACATGATTACATGCTCAAAGGGGTTAAATAATATACATAACATTTAGGTGGGTAAAATCATATAACCGACTCAACAAAAAATGCCTAAATCACTTCCAAGATTGAATAGAACTACTATTTCGCTTTGCAAACACACGGGGCAAGTTCTAGACATCAAATGCAATGCACAGAATAACACAAAACCTCACACATACATGGCACATAACTCACTCCGGATTGGACTATCAAGACACTCTAGTCAAAGTAGTGAAGAAGAGTTAAGATCATACAATTTAAGGTACTTATACAAGAATAAAAAACTGTGCCTAAGCGTCACGACTAAATCACTCTCCATTCTCAAGGCATAATAGGGTCAAGAGATATTGCCTTCCATTCAAAACATAGCTCAAGGTTCTTACTCCTAACAAAAATAAAAACTAACTACACCCGGTTCAATGAAAATCCTTGGAAAAGAACTGCGACGCAAAGAAAAATCAAGGGGAAATTAATACACTACCTAACAAAAGAAATCTCTTTGTCATTTTCTTTCGTCTTTAATCCCTCAAGAAATCCATCAAATGATATCCATCATCATAAAAAACCAAAAATTTTTAAAAAATTTATGTATTTTTTTTCGCTATCTCTAACTACTGCAACTAACCAGAACAAAACTACAACTAACAAAACAAAACTCATATACATACAACATATAAATATCCCCCACCCCACACTTTAAATGGTGGCATGTCCCCATGACACACAAAGAAAAATCCCCCGATCAAGTCAGTCCGTGTCAGAGACAGTGCCGGGGTCCAGATGACAAGCCTGGCCTAGTGCAGGCAGCCATGCCATGATATTCTTCTCGGATTTGGCATTTTGTGTAGCAAGGGAATCCACTCGAGCTCCCAAATCAGTGACCGAAGTACACATCCCCGCCATCTCTTGCTCTAAAACACACATTCGCGTTTTCCATCAGCCTCCTGAAGGTTCCCCAACACTTTGCTCATGCAGTGGAGAAGAAACGACATCCTCACCATTAAACTCATTTCCCTCGTAAGGTTCATCAAATTCCTCACTATCCACATCAGCAGGCCCAGCAGGTTCCTTCCCGATTACCACTTTATCCGCCTAGAATTTCTTTTCTCTCTTGACTTTCCCATCCGTGGCCTTATTTTCCGGTACTCGGGACTCACGTCATAATAAAGTAAATAATGATGGGAAAAATAACCCATACCTATACAAAGAACAACGGATTTTCATCTCGTCGTGAATGACCTGAGCCACATCAAAATCGTGGCCATTGATAAAGCACCACATCAAAGCAGCCCGGAGCCCATTCACCTCAGTGGTTTTTCCTGAAGACAATAGGCGGTTATTAATGATGTTGAGCCAGCACTCCCTTCAAAATTAAGCGAGGCCAAGTGAAATTTGTGCCCCTCCTTTAGCCACAGTACCTCTCCTAGGTATGCAAAGAACATGCGCCACATTTATTGTTTTCCGCTGTGTGTGACATAGTAGTTACCTGTATCAGGGTCTTCCATATATTTCGGAAAGTGATATGCCCTTCGAATAGCCTCCTTGGAGAAGTCCACGCTCTTCTTCCGGACGGTGCAAGCACGGTTTTCATATTCCATGCAGTTTGCATAGAATTCTCGAACAACCATCAAATTTGCCTCATCAGGTTCTTCGCAGAATACCCACATGCCTCGCCTGACCAATTCATTATACACTCTTGGACAGTCATTTTGGAGAGATCCTATGTCAATGCCCCTTTCCAGAATGGGTTTCTTTCTTTCTTTGTGACTAAATCATTCTTGGGATTCCCAAGAGACGAACTTGTTTTGATCATATGGGAGAGCGGATGCAGAAGCTCGCGAACGAGATGTGCCCTCTTGACCACTTGTGTAAGCATCTAAAGTTTTTTGTTTCTTGGAGGTGTTGATACCCAATTTTTACTAAAATAATTTTTTAATTGCATATATGTCTTCAAAATCATGCATTAGCACCAATTGGTATTTTCCCACAATTTCTTACATTTTTATTAATTTGCTCAGTATTTTATTTTTACTAAATAATTATAAAATTGCATCACAAATAATTTCAAAAAAAACCTGTCTTGATTTAATATTACTTTATGGTCTTATTGAGTCCAAATCATTCCATAAATAGCCAAATTGGCACCTTTTTGGCTATAATTGCAATAACTTTGCAATTATAGCCCATGCATATAATTTTCATTTTATTTTTACCGAAAATTAGTCCATTGCATTTTTAAATACTAAATAATTACTTTTAAAATATTTCCATGCATAAAATCACTTTTGTATAGTTAATTATTTCACAAATTAATTTTTATGCAATTACTTTGGGTATTTAACAAATAGCTTTTTTATTTAAATTTTAGCCTAAAACTAACTGGACCAATGCCTTATAAAACCAGCCCAATACCTTATAAAAAATTAGCCCAATAAACCCAAGCCCAATACCCCACCTACCCGACCCAATTCTCGTCTAATCCTGACCGTTGATCATTTTTGATCAACGGCCCAGATCCTTCTTACCATAATTAAACCTAAAACGACCCCCCAAACCTCTCATTCTCTCCTCTCACCCGCCGTCACCCCTTCCCCTTCTCTCTCAGATGCTCTCTAATACTAACCCTAACTCTCCCTCGCCGTCACTCATCTGCCGTCAACCATGGTGGTTCCTCACCACCCTCAGTCCTTTCAAGGATCTCTTACGCCGGGTTTTGCTGTCTTTGAGGTCCTCAAGGGATCAGGGCCAGTCCACTTATGACTTTGATCCTGTCTCTCCTATTTCAGGCCGCCATGGCTTGATTTTGAGTAAGATCTTTTTATTTTTCGCCTAAACCTATGGATTTCTAAGCCTATGTCTTTATCTCTGTATTATTTCTAAAAACCCTAATTTTTTATCTCTGACCTTCTCAGATCTACCCAGATCTGCGATGAATCGAACCTATTTCACATGTTTTTCATGAAAATCTTCTGGTTTTTCGATTGATTCTCCATTTTTCCTAAAACTAGGGTTTACTGAACTCACCTTCTCAAAGCTTTTCTGATTTTCTAGTGTTTAATCGTTGTTCCTAAGTGTTACTGATTGTTTCATGCTAAGATTGTTTGGATTTAGTTGATTTATGCTAAAACCCCAATTTTCTAATATTTTTGCTTGGATTCTAAGCTTGACCGTGTTACTCGTTACACTGTTTCGTTCTGTGCTTTGATTCTCATGATTTCTCCTTAGTCTAATTTCAATGCCTTGTGATTTTTACCTTAGTACGTCTCTATTTGGGTTTCTGATTCGATTTCTCGACTGATTTATGTGTTTATGAAATTTATTTAGCCTATTCGTTTATTTGTGGAAACCTATATTTTCCTTCCTTAAATCAGTATTATTTTGAATTCTGATTTACTCATATGCTCTGCTAAACTTATGTGCTGATTCTTGATTATTTCCCTTATTTACGACCTTAATTAGTTTTTCTTACCTTATTTGATTAGCAATGATACTTATTGATTCTTCAAGATTGCTTCCTTAATTGAAATCCTGTCTATTTACCCCTAATTGCTTGCTTGATTTTCATTCCTTAAATGTATCCTGCCCTTTACCGTTGGGTAATTACCCTTAATTAAGAGAAGACTACACTGATTTGGCGTATGAATTGATTCAGTGATTTCCTTAATTGCTGAGTGATTGATCTCCTTTACCTTATTCTTTTTTGCTCTTAACTACTATATATAATCTCCTCTATTCTCACTTCAAAAACACGAACACAAGTTCAAAAACACACACTTACACTCAAACTCTCTCTTTTCTTTCTTTGTTACTTGTGATAATCACTGATCTAGCCGGCTGTAAGCCAAGGCTAGTTATTACTGTCACGACCCAAAATCCCTAAGGTCGTGATGGCGCTGGACATCAATGTCAGGCAAGCAAAATCATTAATTAATTGAATAAATTTTTCGGTTTTAACATTTATGAAAACATTTCCTTTTCCCTTAGTTACAAATTTAACCAAATAAAAGTCTGTTACTTAAAAACAATGGTTTAAATATTTCATTTAAGCAGTTATATCCCAACACATATCCCAGAACCCGGTGTCACAATTACATGGGCAAATTTCTAAGAATCTATACAATCATTATAAAGCCTGTCAGAAATACAACTGGACAAGAAAATTTAAAAATAAAAATGAAGTAAATACAGTATGAAGGAGAATCTGTCAGCTGCGGGGCGCCTCCGGATGATGCAGCTCGCCTAAGTCTCCGAATCCTCCACATTGCTATGAAAGTACCTGTGCAAGAAAATGCACATCAAGTGTAGCATGAGTACAAAAACAACGTGTACTCAGTAAGTCGCCCGCCTAACCTCAGAGAGGTAGTGACGAGAGGTCAAATTAGACACTTACTAAAGGTCAATTTAGAATATTTAGGTATGACACTAAGCCTGATTTATCATAGGCAATTTATAAAAAAACAAGATTTAAATATCTTTCAACTCCGTTCACGTTTAACACTTTATATCTTCGTCTTTTTAACAATTAATCACCATGGTGATTTAATCAAATAATAATAAATCGACGGGAAGGAACAACTTCTTCCAAAATATTTTTAATAACTTTAAATCTCTGTCATTTCAATTGATAATTAATATTTCAGGCCAGTAATCAGGCAAAATCATAGCAAATACCCAGAAAATATCATGCGCAAGCAATGCCGAGGGCCGAACGGAGCGAACAAACAATAATAAACTGTGCACTGCCGAGGGTCGAACCGCTCGAACCATAGATGCATCTATCTGCCCCGCTCGCGAATCGATCATGCGACGCGATTAAAATAATACGGCTAGCCTGCTCGCGAATCATACCTGCGACTCAGGTGCTCATATGAATACACACACAAATACAGGGTCATCCTGCTCGCGAATCACTCAAGCGACTCAGGCACCCAAAGTTACACATATCCACATAATAAATATGTATTTTATCAAGAAAACCGTTTTTCTCTCAGGAAGGTGGTAAATCCTTATTAAAAGAAATTATGAAATATAGGTTTTGAAATCATTTGTTTTTGAAACTCATTTGTCAAGTTTAATGAAATTCCTCGATACAAGCCCGTCCAGGTACACTAATATCCACAAAGAGATCAATTCTCTTTTTAGAATATTAACAAAATGAACTCTAGTTTTCTTTTAGATATTCAATTAAGTTTTTGATTATATTAGCAATTTAATATTACAGGTAGGATTACAGGTACAACACGTAAGGCATGCTAGTGGGTCCTAGACTACTCAGACATGGCATAATAGTATCTACACACGGACTCCCGTCAACTCGTGCGTATGTAGTCCCCGAAGATAATAGCATGTACTGATTTAATTCACCTAAGGGGACGATTCTCCCTCACAAAGTTAGAAAGGAGACTTACCTCGCTCTGAAATTCCAATACCGGCTTCCAAGCCCCTCCGATGACTCCAACGGACGCACAACGCTCCAAAACTACCACATAACGGCAAAGCAATGAAAATTAATCCTAATACTCACAACAAATTCAGATTATATATTTTCCCTACCCCGCTCGGAGAAATGACCAAAATGCCCTCGGGCCCACGTGCCCGTAAATCCGAAATTCTTGAAGATATATGCTACCCATAGCTCTACTAGTTCAATCATGCAATTTACTCTACATTCCATACTCAAATTCGTGGCTAAATTTCAAATTTACATTTTCTAGGTTTCTCCAAAAGTTTCCCCAAATTCCTACCAATTTCCATGCCTAATCCATGCATATAATCTTGTATTTATCTAACAAACGGAAGAAATTTACTTACCTTGATGCCTGACGAAAATCCCCCTTGAAATGCTCTCCAAAATCGCCCATGACAAATGAAAAATGGGTGAGAAATGATCAAAAAACCCGACTTTAAAACATTCTGCCAAGGCCTCCCTTCGCACCTGCAGTCCAATAGCCGCTCCAGCGGCTCCGCACCTGCGGAAATTCCATCGCAGGTGCGGCTTTGACTCAACCCAGCATTTCTCGCTTCTGCGGTCCATTCTTCGCACCTACGCTTCTGCAGGTGAGACCCATCTTCCGTACCTGCGGCCTCCTCAACTCCAGCCCAGAACTCGCACCTGCAGTTCCCTTAGCCGCACCTGTGGTCAAAGCCTCGCAGGTGCAGTTACACCAGATGACAGCATTCTTCAGCCTTCTTCAACTTCATTGATCTGTTAATCACCCGGAATCCACCCGAGGCCCCGGGGACCCCGTCCAATTATACCAACCTATTCCAGAACATAATGCAGACTTGCTCGAGGCCTCAAATCACATCAAACAACATTGAAACCACGAATCGCATCCGATTCCAACTTTATGAACTTAGAATTTTCCAACTTCTACGTCCGATGCCAAAACCTATCAAATCACGTCTGATTGTTCTCAAATTTTGCGCACAAGTCATATTCAACATTACGGACCTGCTCCAACTTCCGAAAACGCATTCCGACCTTGATATCAAAACTTCCACTTCCGGTCGGATTTCTCAAAAACCTTCAAATTTCTATCTATAGCCAAATGACTCCAAAATGACCTACGAACATCCAAATTCACTTCCGATCGCGCTCCTAACTCCAGAATCACCATACAAAGCTATTCCCAGACTCCAAATCCCAAACAGACATCAACAATACTGAAATGCACTTCCAGACCAAATCTATGTAATTCTTTTAAAATGCTAACTTCCACAATATTCGCCGAAACATTCCCGAGTTATCCAAAATCCGATCCGGACATACGCCCAAGTCTGAAATCATCATTTGAACCTACAGGAACCTTCAAAACCTGATTTGGAGATCGTTTACTCAAAATTCCAATCTTAGTTGATTCCTCCAACTTAAGGCTTCTGAAATGAGAATTTTCTTTCCAAATCAATTCTAAACTTCCTGAAATTAAATTCCGACAACGCCCACAGGTCATAATACCTGAAACAAAGCTGCTCACGACTTCAAACTGCTGAACGACACACTAGAGATCAAAACGATCGGTCGGGTCGTTACATTCTCCCCCACTTAAACCGACGTTCGTCCTCGAACGTGCTAAGAACTGCTATGGAGTTGCCTGAAATCACTGTTTAACATTTCAAGCACCTGTCCGTGCTACCACAACCCTGTTGAGTGTATTAGCTTGATCACATCTGAAGACATATTCTTTTATCCATATAATAAGCTCAGAACCTAGTTCCAACACTTAAAATTTTCTCTGCCAGGCCTAGTTCCAAAATATAAACACCGTATCAACTACCACACGACATACCAGATCACAATTGCATACCCTTGCTGAATCGGCACCATGCACCGCATAACCCATCATCTGACCACAATGACGCTCTCTGAACCTCAATAGCCAAATTCCACGAATCTGATGCTCCCAATGCACCTCATGATATACATATATATATATATATATATACATACATACATCCTGCTATAATGCTGACGATACCACCACAACAGAGGAAATGTGCAAAAATTCATACTCAATTACAGAGTGTTGGTCCCAAACGCACACGCAAGTATACGTGGTCTTAGCAAGTAATATAATGTTAAATCGAATGTCGAATACACAGGGACTTGTATAAAATACTTCCTGAATCACTCTAATTGTTATTTAATCGAGCCAAAACAAAATCCAGGAAAGTAACTATTTTATACTATGATTCTACGAAATAACTAATTATCGAGTAACAAGAGTATTGTTGTGTATTCAATAGAGACAAATATTCCAGGGTTGTGATCAATTCACCACTCGTATTGCATTCTAATTAACTCTCCCTTTCATATAATTCACTTATGGTTGCTAATTAATCAATAATTACTCTCGTAGCCTTCTCCCGAAGTACTAATCGCCTATTCTCAATAGATCAACGCCTATATTCCTATGAAATTAATCTATTAGAACGCACTAAGATTACGATGTTTAATTAAGCACGGTGACTAGGTATATTCCTATCCTAACCAAAAATCCGCTCTCCTGAAGGGTTAAGATCATGCTCTCTTCAATTCTTCTCTAATATATATACGACTTTCCCAAGCATAACATAGATAGTATATAGAACCAAATTGCTGGCCAAACAATAAAGAAATTAAACGCAAAATTGAAGAAACAACCATATATTGAGTGAACTATAATCAAGGTTAAGTTAATGTCGAATAAAAATATTCATGGCTAAACTATAACCCTAGAACAATGGGTGTTTAGCCACTCGTGCTAGAATCAAACAATTGCATAAGTTTTGCATAAATTGAAAATACTAGATTAAGATGAAGGAAACTAATAATCCTTTGCTTCCTCAATGATCCTGTGTGTATCTTCTCTCCAAAAAATGGCATCCTCCCTCCAAGTTGTATTTTTGGGTCTATTTATATGTTTGGGATAAACCCTAAACGTGTAGGAGACTTCTATTCAAACCGGGAAACACTTAAAACCTTCAAAACTCGTAATTGGCCGGACCAGGGACCCCAGGCGTTAAGCCCCAAACGCCCAGCTATAGCCTGGGCAGGCCTGCTGTTTGGACTCTAACGCCCAGCTATAGCCTGGGCAGGCCTGGTGTTTGGGCTCTAACGCCCAGCTAACGCCTGGGCAAGCTTGGTTTTAGGGCCAAAACGCCCGTCTATGTCCCGGGTGACTCCTTTTCGATTCGTGAGCGTATTTTTGACGTTTATGCATCCATTTAGCTCGGCTTCCATCTCCAATTCACCTACACATGAAATAGACTCCATTATGCACATA